>PVIJ01002704.1:0-152948 GCA_004024925.1 Scalopus aquaticus | reverse complement strand
CACCCACCCCCATCCCTAACTCCTCTCTCATAGCCAAACCGCTCTAATCTTCACAAACCCCTGGCCTCCTCCACTCACTCACCTCAAATAGCCACCCCTTCTCTAACTCATCCCAACCCCCACCAACCCTTCTATCTCTTTAATTACCTAAAGTTATGTTGACACAAAGCCTCAATGTAACCCCTGCTAAGAAAAAACAATAAATAACTTGCTACCTAATTGCTCAGGGCTCTGACCTTGCAAAAAGATCTCGGGGCCTGCCAGGGCCTCCCCGGTGGCGCAGCGGTTGAGCGCTGTGCTGTGGAGCTGTCGGCAGCAGCGACGACGCGAGTTCGACGCCTGGCCGGGGAGAATCCCACATGGTGCGGCAGACCTCTCCTGCCTCACCCGCTGCTCCCCTCAGCAGTGTATTTCTGATCTGTCTGTTCTGCTCCCCACTCTGTCTCTGGTGAACCCTCTTGCTGCCCCGCGCCTCTGGCCTGTTCCCCAGCTTGTATGTATAAATAAAATAAAATCTTAAAAAAAAAAATTTGAAGATCTCGGGGCCTGCCAGCTTACTCCCTAACTAAATTCTGCCATCAAAATAATTGTAAAGGCAAAGAAAGTGTTAAAAGTGTTGAAGGCCTGAGAAAGATGTCTTAGAGGAAGAAAGCAAACAAAGGTGCTAGAGTAAGAAAAGCAAAAGAAAGTGTTAAAGGTCTGAGAGAGGTGTCTTAGAAAGAAAAAAAAATCGTTGTGTCCAAGGACGACTTCCAAAACAGAGGGAAAAAGACATGAGAAGGGCCTAGTATATGGCGGTTGCCATTGTCAGTGCCCTGCCACCTCAGACTCACCCAAGGCCCCATGTGCCCCACGGCATTCGGGACCCCAACCTCTTAAAGGGCTGCCAGCTGCTTCCACTGCCAGCAATCGGGACACCTCAGCAGCGAGCATCTAAAGCTGTCCCCAGGGCCTTGCCTTCAGTGCCGTCACACAGGGCACAAAAATGGGAGGACAGGCTTCACCATCCAACGCGCCTCTGACTATGAAGAACCCGGTGCAGGAAAAGACGTTCTCTGAAAAAGCCCAAAGGTAAGACAGGCTCCCCTGGTTACTGTGTCTATGGACAAGCCTCGGGTGACCGTGAAGTGGCAGACAAAATAATCACCTTCTTGGTAAATAAGGGGCCACTTAACTCTGTCTTGCTTCCATTCTTTGGACTGACCTACTGGTCAAGTGTCTCCCTCACTGGTACTAATGGCCAGCCTGACCCAGGGTACTTTATGTCTCCACTACCTTGCTCACTGCAAGGCCACACGTTCATATATTTTTAGTCTTGTTTTTCTAACTTTCTCTATTAGGACAGGACATGGTAACTAAATTCCTAACTACCAGTCTCCGCAGCCACTATTGGCTCTTCTGGATGTTCTCACTAATGACCTTCGCCTCCTGTTCAAACTGCCAACCACAAGTAAAGTATTTAATTCCACATAATTTCTTTGTGTATTAGATTTACAGTTATAATCTATCTTGTACTTTTCCTCTTCACCCTAAGATTATACTCAGTTATGCCCCCAGAGTTGACTATTTGTCAAAAAAAAGTTCTTCTTTTATTTTACCTTGGCTCGTTTTTTTCAGTGGGCCTTCTCTGCCCACCATGGCAATTAAGCTATTCTTGTTAATATTTATTCCCCTGTTGATGACTGCTGGCTGCTTCGCACTTTTATCGCCACCCATTAATTCTGGCCTTAAATCTTATGGCAAGGACAGGAAACTATAGTGACTGTTGGCTGTGCCCCACAGGGGACTGTGCTGTACAAAATTTCTTCTCCGGGCCCTACCAGCTTCTATCAAAAAACTAAGTCATTCACCAGCTTCCACGTATGGGATGACGGTACATCTCACTAATGGGACTACTTCTTCCCACCGTAAGTGGACACAATTAGTTCCTTCACAACTTAATAACAACTGGCCCCCCCCAATTTTCTATCCTCCCTCAACACCAGACAGCCCGCTACACCATTGTGCATGACCTTAAAAGACGGGCAGGACAAGGGCCTAGCTGGCTACAATCAATCCTTGCCTTTATAAAAAGCCAACTTCCGACCTGGTTGCTCCCTTTCTCGTTCCCTTACTAATTTTCTTTATTGTTCTTTTGTTTGGACCGTGCATCCTCAACACCCTCGTTAAAATCATTGCCTCTCGTCTGGAAGCCACCAGACTCCAAATGGCCGTTCAGATGAAAGCCAATATGACGCTGCCATCGTCCTCCTTCCGAGGTCCCTTAGATCGTCTGCGGTGGAGCCCTGACTGCTTCCCCACGTCGCCCCTTTTCAGCAGGAAGCGGTTACTGACCAGACCGACGCCCTCTGTCCTAACAGCAGTCAGGGGCTCCATCCGTAGAGGGGAAATGAGTCCCAGGACAAGTTAGGGTTAATTAGGCAGCTTCAGGAACAATCAGGTAGAGACCTCAGAGACATAAATAAGGGCTACACCTCGGATCCCCCTCTTTGTCAGCCCCTTTGAACTCATGTATAGCAGGCCTTTCCTTTTAGGCCTCACCATCCCAGTGCAAGATCACCCCCTAGTAGGTTACCTACCTCTTTTCACTCTTCTCCAGCAGCTGCTCTGGGAACACACGAACCCGCTACCTGCCCCGACCAGAGCCCGGAAACCCACAGGTTAAACAGCTCCATCCCGGTGACCAGGTATTGCTAAAAAACCTTACACCTAGGCCTCTTCAGCCTCTGTGGACGGAACCACACATAGACATCCTGACCCTCCACTTCTCTGGTAACTCTAGATTCCCCAAACCCCTTCCTAACGCGCAGGTTTAAGTCTTTTGTGCTCGAGCTTCTATGCCGTGTCTCCTGGTTTTACAGTGATTCCCCCTCCCCACAAGATGTCCTCCTCTGGATCAAAGATCAGGTCTATCAGGGTGCTCTACAAGAATTTTCTCCTCTTCAAACCTCCCTCTTTTCCTTTCTCCTCCTCTTGTGCCTGGCTCTACCCCCTACTTCTCCTCTTGTTTATAATAACTGTAGGACAAACATCTAGCACTTACTTATGGCGTTTTAGGTTCCTGAAAACCTATTCAGAACAAACAAAACTAGGGGGAACAGCTGACTGTTTGCCCCAAGGCTGCCAGACCTCAATTACTATCCCTTTGACCCTTAATTCTGTAACAGCCAACAATAATCCTTACGCCTGCTTTATGTACGACCAGACCAAATCCTACTGCCATAAATATCCGGAATATGGGGCTGCCCCCACTGGTCCTGCAACATCCACCTCAGCAGTAACAGCTGGGAAACGTTCCAGGCCAAGGGAGACTCACTTCGACTGGTAATCAAGGACCCATGGAACCAGAGCCGCATCCGGACGATGACCCGAACTACTTTCAACCAGCACCTCCTACGCCCATGCCAAACGCTGCTGATTCTGGACATGACCACGCAATCCCACTACGACCACTCTCAGCAGGAAGTAGCTAGATGACAAACGTCGTCCCTATCCCTGTGACCAAAAGGTGCGCATGTTAGGCTCAACCCCCCTCCCAACGATAAGGGCGCTGTGAAGTATCTCGGCGAAGATGTGTGACCCTGGAAAGAAGCTCATGTCCCCACTACCCAGACGGGCCGCCGCAGCCCGAATGCACCTGCAAGGCCACCAGCTCCAAATGGAGTTGCCCCCACCCTTGGAATTCCTTCACCCCATGTAAAAACCCGCCCCCCTGGTTGCGGGGTGCAACTCCACAGACCCCCGCCTGGGATCTGTGAACCTCGCCCAGGAGTTGCTAATAAAGGCCTCTGTATCTTACATTCACCTCTGCTTCTTGCCTCTTCTGTTGCTCGACCTTACAATAATAACTTCTACTACTATATTGTCTTGTAATTGTCTGTTTTCCCCTCCAGACTGTAAGCTCTATGAGTAGAGCACACCATACTTTGTCCATCCTTGTGTCCCTAGTGTCAATAAATAGCTAATTCTTGAACACATGACTTAATAGTGAATGAGCAAGAGAATAAACTTATTTGTGATATGATACAATAAACAGAATTGCTAAATATACATGGACTAGAATTAACCATAAAACAGTTGCAGGTGGTAGCTAACACTATGGTGATAATCACTTTGCAATATGTAAGTATATCCAATTACATTTTGTACCCTTAGACTTACACATTGTTCTGTGTCAATTATGTCTCAATAAAGCTGGGAAAAAGAAAAGAGAGAAGGGAACTTCAGGCATTTGTTAATTCCACTTATAAAAACGTGGTGAAGTTGTCTCAGAATCCTGATTAGATAAGACCATAGAGAGGATAAACCTGATTCTTTGATTACAATTTTTTGTTCTGTCTTTTTTACTTCCAAGATAGATACTATAGTTGGGAAATCAGTGAATTCTTCCTCTGAAAGGGCCATACAAATCTCTTAATTTGTTATTTGTAAGGCCTTTGTCTATAATGTGCTGCTTTTATGTGTTTATTACAAATTGTATTGTTGGAATTGAGGGAGAGTGTGTTTTAGTGGATTTTTCCTTTGTTTTTTTGAGGGGAAAACAATTTTCCATTTATCATTCCACTTTAAACTTTTGCAAGGTTCTTCATTTTGTTTTTGACAACAAGTGTGAACAACTGCATGTAGCCAAGGAGATAGGATGATTACTGCAGTCTGAGCGCTGAATAGGTGTGTCACATTATTAATTAATCTGCTGCATTCTTTTTCCATCTTCTCTTCATACACAGTCCCTTGCTACTCTGGTTATTAACAAGTAGTATAATTTATCCCTTAGAGACCCTCAGAGTGACATAATTGTATTTTCAAAAACAGAACTACAAAACAAGGCAGGAAAATATCTGCTAAAAGCAGCACCAGAGCCTACTCATAAAGTTAAGTAATCAGGTGTTTTATAACAATTGAATGGTGACTTACAATTTATTATGTAACAAGAAAAAGACCCTGTGAGATGGAAATAATTGAGGTTTTTTTAACAAAATAATTTTAATTTTTTCCACTTTGCTTACTTTGCCCGCTTCTCCGCTTTCAAATCTCTCTTGAACACCCTCCAGCCAGGCTTTTGTCCCTCATTCTATACCAGTACTTCTCTTGTCTAAGGCCCTAGCAACCTCCATGTAACCAAATCCTGTGGTCACTTTGTTCTACATGAAAGACTTTCTTCTTTTAGCCTCTGGATTCTTCTCCTACCTTACTGGTTATTCCTTAATTAGTTTTTTAATTGTTTATTTTAAAATAAATTAAGATTCAAAAGAAGTCACAAAAATACTAGAGAGGGGTCCTGTGTACTGTTCACACTGCTTTCTCCAAAGATATTATCTGATAGAACTATAATATATCATCAAAACCAAGAAACATATCGGTACAATGAAACTAGAGAGATTATTTTGATTACACCAGTATTACATGCACTTGTTTTGCAGGGGGGGTATATAATATTGATTCATGTAACTGCCACTACAATCAGGACACAGAATTATTTCATCACCCTTCATAGTAACGTGCTATTCCTAACCCCTGGCAATCACACATCTGTTCTCACCACTAAAACTATGTCATTTCAAGAGAGTTATATAAATGGAATCTTTTGAGACTGGCTCCTTTTCCACTCAGCGTAATACCCTTGTAACATCCCGGGGGCAGGGAAAGACAATTCAAGTTGTTGTATCAAGGATACATTCCTCCTTCTGACTGAGTGGATGTACCACATTGAATGGATGTACCACAGTTCATCTCTTTGCCTATTAAAGACATTTGGCTGGTTTAGTTTTTAACAAATTACACATAAAGCTGCTATGAACATTACCTGTAGGTAATGAATTGTTTCTCTCTGGCTGCTTTCATGATTTTTTTCTTTTGTCTACAGTTTTCAGAAATTTGATTATGATGTGTCCGATTGTGGACTGGGTGGGGGAAGGTTATTGTTGCGGGCAGGAAGGCACAGGAGCAGGTTCTCTATGGAACTGGGCAGATGGGTCAAAAGGAGGAGTCCTGGAGCCCTCGGTGGCTTTTTAGGCTTTTAATTATCTTTTGTAGTGAGGCAACCAGGTGCAGGGCAGGTTGGGAGGCGGGGGATGGGGGCCAGGAGGCTGGCAGGCCTCCCCGCTCCCAGCGAATCTTCACTCTCGGGCTTTCAGGTATTCACTTGTGGTCTCTGCTCCATGCTCTGTTCTCTGTTCTTTGCTGATTCTGCTGCTTCTTCTTCTGCTACTTATAAGCCCAGTCTCTGGCTCAGGTATGCCCACTCATGCAGACCCACACCCCACTCCAGGTGCCCACCATCAGGCATATGTGTAGGCCTACAGGGGTCTATCATTAGTGGTAATGGCAGTGGGGCAGAAAAACCTGATGATGCTTTCACTTACCCTACAGTTATCTTGTTAAGATTTGCTCAGCTTCTTAACATTTTTAGATTTATGTCTTTTATTGATTTTGTTATTGTTCTATAGGCCCCTCAACTCTGTTCATTATTTTTTCCTCTCGTTCATATTGGGTAATTTATTTTATCTGCCTCAAGTTCACTGGTCTATACCTGTATCATTTCCTTTCTGCTACTGAGTCCATCAAGTGAGTTTTTCGAAATTGAAGTCCCATTGAAATGAGATTTTTTTTCATTTCAATTATTGTATTTAACAGTTCTAATCTTTCCACTGAGCTCATTTTTATATCTATTTCTTTGCTGAGACTTTCTATTTTTTTCATTTGTAAGAATGTTCGGGATTGTTTATTAGAGCACCTTTATGATAGCTGCTTTAAAATTGTTGTCAGATAATCCCAACATATATATTATCTCAATATTGGCAACTGTTGATTGTGTCTTCTCATTCAGGTTGAGATTTTCATGGTTCTGGGTAAGATGAGTAATTTTTATTGTAACCTAAACATTTTGAATATTATTTTACAAGAGTCTGGCTGCTATTCCAATCTTCTATTGCAGCAAACAATAAACTTGTTTAGGTTAGGAACACACATCTTGACTTGCCTTTGTGCGCTGCAACCCAAATATCCATTTAGTTTCAAAACCTTTGTAGTACTGTTTTGGATTGTTCATGTGTGTGCTACCCAGAGGTCAATCGGAAATCTGGGTATGTTCTAGACCAGTATTTAGTTCTGGTCTTTTTGTGTGTTGCTTCTGTTTAGTTTCATGCATGGGCCGCTCAGCAGTCTGCCCAGGATTTCATAAAAATAAAAAATCATTTTCAGGCCTCCCTGGTGGCGCAACGGGTTAAACGCAGCACTATGAAGCTAGCCAAAGCCACTGCAACACGAGTTCGATCCCCAGCCAAGGAGATTACCACATGGCACAGCAGACTTCTGCCTTTCCTGCTACTCCCCTCAGCAGTGTATTTCAGTTGATCTGCCTATTCTGCTCCCCACTCTGTCTCTGGTGAACCCTCTCACCACCCCACACCTCTGGCTTATATCCCAGCTTGTATGCATAAATAAATAAATCTTTACAAAAAATCATTTTCTCTAGTTCCTTTCTCTCAGTATTCCTTCCACTTTTTAGTTGGGAAGGGAAAGGGTATGACCTTATTCACAGCGTTTACCTGGAGTTGAGCAGATATCATCAAAATGTCCCGGTGAGCCACATTTTTCCTGGTCCTTTAACAAGAAAGAGTGGGCTTTCTTTGGGGCACTTTTATCTGTACCCATTGACATTTCTAGACCGTGGGCCTCTCTAGTGCCTGGGCTGTGATATAAGAGAGATAAACAAGCAAACAAAAAGCAAAAAAAAAAACCAAAAAAACTCACCACTGGATTATTCCTGAAGTCTCGAGATCCTCAATCACTTCACCTTCTTTAACTTTCAGAGTTTTCCAACTGTTGATTTATCAATTTTGTACAGTTTTTTTTTTTTAATTAATGGGTTGAATGGAGTGGAAGCTGCTTACTCCATCTTGTCTGGAATGCAAGTCCATTATCAGTATTTGTTTTGGTTCTTCCTCATATTCCCCAAGGCTCCCGCTTCAGATAGCAACAAATATTGTGACTTTAATTAACATAAAATTCTCAAATATCATCAGTTATATGTGCTCTCCTGAACCCCAGACTCCCATATTCAGCCACCTCCTATGTCTAATAGACGCCTCAAATGAAACACTTCCAGAACCAAGTTCATGATTCTTCTGTCCAAACTTGCTATTTCCTCATTCTTTCTTGTCACAGTAAATAGCAGGCTTATGTTGACAGGTACTTCTAGCATCACTGATTGCTCTCTTCTTCTCTACCAGTCGTCCAATCTAACAGTGTATCTTGTTGGCTTTACCTTCAATATGAAAACAAAATCCAACTCATCATTTCCACAGCTGCCTTCCTAGTTCAACTCCATAGCATTTCTTACCTGGATTATTGGAATAACCTCCCTGGTTGCCTTCTTCCAGTCTTGCTTTTCTTCCAGTCCTACTTTCTGTTCTCCACTCCAAAGTAAATTTTGCATCTAAACCAGATCATGTCGAACTCATGGTCCTTATGATGTCCTTACTTGATCTGGTGCCAGTTCCTTCTTCTCTCTAGATTTACAGCTAAGTTTTATGGTAGCTGTGTTCTGCCCACTCTGGCCTTCCTGATGTTCTTAGAACATGCTAAACATTTCCTGCCTTTTAGTGCCAGCACTCACTGCTTCCTTTGCCTGAAATGCACTTATTCCAGATAATCAAATGGTCTGGTCCCCCACTCCCCTCAGGTATCTGCTCAAGTGTCTCCTTATCAAAGAGGCCCTTCCTGACCCCCCCTTTCTAAAATATAACCTCTGCCTCTCTGTGACTTTGCCTTGATTTTTTCCCTCTGAGCAGTTATCCCATTTATCTAGTGTTGCATAGAAAACCACCTCAAAACTTTGTGGCTTAAAACAACAACTTTATTTATCTACAATTTTGTGGGATGGAATCTGGGCTTCCCGAAATTTCTGTTGGCTTTAACGGTAGGGAGCTATCCTCTTTTATTGCTGTTATCTGGGCTCCTCAGTTCTCCTTCATGGTGAACTCACCATGTGGCTAGCTTGGGATTCCTCACAGTGAGGTGGTCTCAGATAGTTGGATTTCTTCATGGACGCTGGATTTTCCCTTAGATGAAGTGACTTTTAAAAACACTAGATGTAGGTGGGTAACCTACAGAGAATACACAATAATGTAAAAGATATAAATAATGATAATAAAAAATAAAAATAAAAACACTAGATCTAGAACTGATATGGTAACATTTCTGCAGCTTTCTTTTGATCCACTACACTGTACATGATTTGGGGATATAGGTTCACACCTCTTTAGATGTATGTTACACCACACCTACCACCAAAGCATCCATAATCTTCCTCCACAGGTCATTGCCCCCTCCCCCTTTGTTTCCCACTTCTCCCTCCCCTTCTAGTAGCCTCAGTTCTGCAGTCATATTTCTAGGGTTTGTTTTGGGTTCGTTTCGTCAGTTCCTTTGTTTTGTTTCTTTATATGCCATGAGTGATTTAATCCTGTCTTTGTCTTTCTCTTTCTGATTTACTTAATTTAGTATCATCCCCTCCAGTTCCATCCATGTTGTTGTGAATGACAAGATTTCATCTCTTTTTATAGCTGAGTAGTATTCTGTTGTATGTGTATATATGTATATATATACACATCTTCTTAATCCACTCATCTCTTGTTGAGCACTTAGGTTGTTTCCATAACTTGGCTGTTGTAAATAGTGCTGCAATTAACAAAGGAGTTCTGCAACATTCTTTAATCAAGGAAAGAAACAAGACCAGTCTAGATAGAAGGGAGAAAAGAGACTCTACCACTTGGTGGGAAGAACAGTATGTGTGTACAGGGTGGGGAGGAATTGGTGATGATCATGGCTACCTTTGAAGATTATTTACCATAGTACTTACCACCATCTGACATTATTCATATTTGTTTATACCATTAGGATGTAAACTCCATGAGAGCAAGAGATTGTGTGGTTCACTACTATATCTCTAGTTCCAGGAACAATATTTGGCACATAATCAGTAATTATGCTGTTAATAAATTGTTAAAGAACTAAAATTAGATGATTCCTTACTCAAAAAAAATGAATTACCATATCTTTTACTATTATTAAGCTCTGTTGATACCTGGTCCAATGTTCTATTAGATATATTTCACTACAAACTCACAACAAAATGGGAAGTTTATAGATCTTACCTGTGATGAAAACATGCACTCTAGAGGAACAAGGGTGAAGTCCTCAGAGCCCATGGGCCTGGAAAGAGGCACACTGCTGGTCAAGCCAAGTTTAAGGCTCTTCCGTGGTTTTTATACAAGACTTCTCTTCCGCAAAGTTATATCCAGAGTCAGTGGGAACTTTTCCTAGCCTAACTCATTAGCCAATTACAGTCCCTACTAAGTCTTAACCTTATAAGAGGTCCCCAAATTACTAAGACACTTAATTAAAGCCAAGGGAAGAAGATATGTAAGATATGTATGCCAATAGGTAAACAGTAACTGCATCAGCCATGGGACTTTGTATCCATGTGGCAAGTGTACTCTGGGTCTTATGATGGTACCACCCAAGGGGCAGCCCTTGGGCATGCACCATTCTGCCCCATGATGTCCTGCTAGCCACATATGTTTAGACTGACAGGCACTCATCTGACCCAAAGCAACAGATCCATACACAGACCTGCAGTCTAGAATATCGCCTACCAAGAAAAGTGCAGCTGGGTCATATTCCACTCTGAGGAATTTAACTGAGAAATAACAGAATAATTGGACAATAATTGGTGGTTATGATGGGCCATGTGTAAGGAGAAATTATAGGAAGGCAGAAACTAAGTGAAAGAAGATATGAGGTGCTGAAACTATATAGAATGAAGGGATAAATTAGTAGTCAGAGGGAAATAAGCAGACATACAGAGTAGCTTAAGCATAAACAAGAGCATTGTACTGGAACTGGTCCAACCATTATGGAAAGCTGTGCGGAGTTTCCTTAAAACACTAACAATGGATCTACTGCATGACCCTGGGATTCCACTCCTATGAATCTACCCAAAAGACACAAAAACATTAATTTGAAAGGAAACCTGCACTCCTATGTTTACTGCAGCACTGTTCACAAGAGCTAAGATATGGAAACAATCTAAATGCCCTAAAACAGATGAATGTATCAAGAAGATATAGTATATATACACAGTGGAATATTACTCAGCAATCAAAAAAGATAAACTCATGACATTCACACAACAACATGGATGGAGCTAGAAGGAATTATGCTCAGTGAAATAAGTCAGAAGGAAAAAGAAAAATATTGGATGGTTTCATTTATAGGAGGAATATAGAGAAACTGAACAAAGGGTCAAAAAAAAGGCAAAACTTGCAGGCAAATTATATATCTGAGGCATCCAGCAGGAGAAGGGGAGGGAGAGGGGTCAAAACAGTGGCGGGAGGGGCACAAAGGACTATGGTGACAGGTCATGGGTGATGTGGTAGTGGAAGATTTTTGGCGACTACACCTGAGGGGAAAAAATCAGATTTGTACAAAAATGAGCAACAATGTAAGAAAATTTAAAAATTTAATTAAAAAAAAGAGCAAGGTGCTGGGATGGAAGATCACAATCTCCCACTGTCCCTCCTGCCATCTTAGAGTCCTTCCCTCAAACCCCTAATAGGAGCCCAAGGCGAATGCTTCAATACGATTCTTGGAAGGAGCTTTTCCCATGTTTATAAACAATGCACGAAGGGAATTTTTCATTATTAGAAATGTAATATTTAATTCAGCAATCTTTTCTGCTTATTTTCCAACACTGCTAAGAACTCTAAGAGTTAAGAAAAAGTTTATCTTCTTGGTACAGTTCTCAGGAATAAGGAAAGGCAGTGCAGCTCAGATTGGAGCCCCTAAACGTCACTCCAATAAAACAAGAAATAAACAAGAAATGTGGGGCAAAACTGTTACAGGGCAGGGAGGGGGCACCCCCGAAACCCCAGACCTGCCCTGATCTAACTGGGTTCTGCCATCCGCCGCATCGATACAAAACATATAGGACCTTTTGTGGAAAGAAACTTTAATACAATTAGAAAAGAGAGAAAAGACAAAGAATATATTTTCTAAGTCAAGCACCCAATGTTATCCAACTCCTCATGGGTAAAAGTCCACCCAAACGGGATTGGCCCAAAGCAAGTCTTGAAAGCCTGCCACAAGTCTAGAACAGCTTTTGGCAGGGACCCATACAGAAGGGTCAGAAACAGTCAGACAATTCTGAGAGGAACAGAACAAAATCAAAACCAAAATCAACACAGCCATCATTAACTTCCCCATGGGTCTCACCCACATCTATTTCAATCAGTCCAGGCCAGTGCAGCTTCTTTACAAGTCTCTGCTCCTTGGGCCTCTTCTGGCTCTCCATCCTTCTTCCATCTCCTGTCTTCTGTCTATGTTCTCTGTGTCCTCTGTGTGTGTCCTGTCTCTCTTTTCCAGCTTCTTATATCCTGCTCAGTCCCATCCTACCTTGGGTGGGACAGGGAACCTGGGACACACCTTTTTTCCTGGGGACCACCCTATTACAAAACGTTTAGATTATTTTTATTATAAACAATTGTATTTACTCAGTTCTTCTTTTTTGTGACTCTTAAGGTGACAATAACCCCCATAGAGCTACAAAGAGAGAAAAATACATTCCCTCCCTATATTTTATAAGGAAACCTTTCCTGGAAACCCCACAAAAGAACTCTGGCTACCATACAACTGTAATGCCAGCTTCCTGGAAGCCAAACAGAGACACTTATGTGCATGGAATAATGATTCACAGAAGAGCTGACCCTAGACTGGAATATACTAACTTTGCTCCTCTTCCCTCAACCTTTCCCCTTTTGTAAGCACATCAGAGACAGATGTGGCTGCGTCAGTGATAAATCCTGGGGCTGGACCACCCACATGTTTAGGGTCTTGCCACTCTCAGACAACATAGGCTACATTTTGTTGGTGTTGAAAATAAATTATGATTCAAAAGCTCAAGATCATGTTCAGGCCTCACTCAGAAAACTGAGCAGAACTAATTTTCCACTGTGTATCTACTAGAAAATGCTGCCATAGTATGAGACAGGAATAGGTAGTTGATCAATGTACAGCAGACATTTAGGGTTCTCTACTACAGGGACTACGTTGGAGGGAAGAAATGAAATACTATCTAAAATTAACAAAGATGTAAGAAAGTAAATAAATAGATATATAAATAAACTATTTTAAAAAAAGAAAGTTAGGGTTCTCTAAATTTGAAAAGTCTGAGCTACATGTAAGAGTATTGTGAGTAGACACACACATACATCCTGTAAAAACACTAAGATAAAGGCATCTGAGGGGTAACTCGAGTTGAGGTGGTTGTCACGGGCCTCCCATTGTCTCTCTCCACTTCTGAGACCCAGGAAAGAAAAGTGGGAAGCTGGAGTAAAATAAACTTCTGAGGCAACACAGCACAGGTCACCTACTCCAGTGCCCTCTCCCTACTTCTTCCATATGCCCTCAGGAGAGCGTGTGCTTTGCTTGCGGTATCATCATTCATTCTCGATTCCCTTGACGTTAGTTTGCTTGGGCTACCACAACAGAGTGCCACAGACTGGGTGATTTAAACAACAGAAATTCAGTTTCTCAGAGTTCTGGGGCTGGAATTCTGAGATCAAGGTTTTCGGTCTCTTCTGAGGCCTCTTTCCTTGGCTTGCAGATGTCAGCCTTCTCTGTGTCCCCACACAGTCGCTCCTGCCCGCTCAAGCGTGTCTGCATTCTAACCTCCTTCTTATAAGCACACCAGTTCTATCATTAGGGCCCCAATGATGAGCTCGTACTTCCTTAATTACTTCTTGAAAGACTGTATCTCCAAATACAGTCACATTCTGAGGTTCTAGAGGCGAGCACTTCAATGAATTTGTGGGGTGGGGGTGGGGTGGGGAGGCAGAATTCAGCCCCTAACACCCTGCAAGAATTTTTTTGTTATTTTAATTTTTCTCAGATTTTATTAATTAGCCTATCATTTACATAACTGTATAATTTGGGGAGTACGACATCACACCTCCACTATGTGTACATGCTTCACTCACCCTGTACCAAAGCTGCAGTGCCCATGGCCCATCTACTTCCTTCCCCTATTGCCTCTTCCCGCCCCTGAACCCCTCTGTAACCAGCATATTTTCCACAGAGTCTAAGCATTCCTTTTGCTGTGCTTTCCCAGCTTGTTTTCTTTAGTTATTTTTTCCCCACAAATGCATGAAACCATCCAATATCTTGTTTTTTCATTTTCTGACTTCTTGCTTAGCATAATCACCTCAAGACCATCCATTTTGTCCCCAGAGGCGCTATTTCATCTTTTAAAATAACTGAGTAGTCTTCCATTGAGCATTTATTCCATAGTTTATCCAGTGTCTGTCGATGGGAATTTAGGTTGGTCCTTGTCTTAGCTACTGTCAATAATACTGCTATGAACATAGGGGTGCATATATCTTTTTGTATTAGAGTTTTTATATTCCTTGGGTAAATACCTAACAGTGCTGTTGCTGGATCATGTGGTTATTTCCCATTTTACTTTTTTAAATAATCTCCATACTATTTTCCATAAAGGCTGTACCACAAGCTATATTCCTACCAACAATGGATGAGAGTTCCTTTTTCTCCACGTCATTGCCAATATTTGTTATTTACATTTTTTGCAATAAGACATTCTCACAGAGGTGAGGTCATGTCTCATTGTGGTTTTGATTTGCATTTCTCTTAGGATAAATGATGTTGAACCTTTTTTCATGTAGCTTAGGCCATATGAATAGCAACTTTGGAGAAGTATTTAGGTCTTTGGCCCATTTTTTGGATTGGGTTGTTTTTTGGTTTTGTGTTGTATGAGTTCTGCAGTAGTAGGAAATAGAAATAGCTATTTTACAAGTTAACCTCTTGTGAAATGTGTAATATGCAAATATCTTCGTCTTTAGGGTTGCCTTTTTGTGGTTTCTTACGAGGTAAAGAAGTTTTTTTAGTTTGATGTAGTGCCATTTCTTTATTTTTGCTTTGTTTCCGTTGTCATTGAAGTTTTGTCACCAAATTTATCTCTTTGATTGATCTCCAGGAGTATACCAACTATGCTTTCTTTTGTGTGTTTTATGCTTTCAAAGAATATTAGTTTTATATGGGAGAACGCCAGAAGCCTTCTGTTACCCCTTTCTTGACTCAAGACCAGCAGCCTCCCAACATTATGTCAATGTTGGAAAGGTTTTAGCAGCTCCCTGTTACCCTGAAGCAAGGATGTGAGGGAATTTCTTGTGATTTGTCAAAGTTAGAATGTTCCTAGTACCTCTTGGTATGCAGGTCATGTATAACCTTGGTTCTCTGAGATGGACAGTTAGAGAACCTTGTTGCTTGGACTTCAATTAATCATTGCCTGTGAGAAATGACACCAACGATCCCAAGATGGAACTCCCTGGGGTGAAAGGAAAAATTGGGATGAAACCTGGACCCAGCATTATGGGTAAGGGTTGGTGAGGTTGAGACTGGAAGCATCCCAGGACATACCATTCAATCTGCTGTCGATGGCTGCTCAGTTAAAACTGTGAGCTAGTCTTAACCTTTGAACCTGTGGGAGGGACATCATAGACCTGTAAGGGGACTCATCCGAATATGGGCAGCCTTGCAGGCAGGATGAATGTGGCTGGGCATGACCAGACTTCAAAAGTCACTCAGGGAGTGGAATTAGCCCTATTCCAAAGTCACTTTGGAACAAGAATATTAAAAGTCCTCCAGAAAGAAAGATTCTTTAGGAAGATTCAGCTTGGAGTTGTGTTTGGCACGTTCATTGAGAATTCAATAAATAATAGTTCTCATTATTTCTACACCTGTTTTCAAAGTTGTTTTTACTTCTATCTAGGTTTTTGCACACAGGACATTGACCTGAGTAAGCCTCAGATTTCTTGAAAGGATGGGCTCTGAAAGAGGAACATATTGTCTGCTTGTAAGGACACAGGAAAGTTCAAAAAAATAACTGAAAATCTTAAAATTTTTATTATTTTTTATTGAGGTAATATTGATTTACAACACTGTATATGATTTAGGGGAATAGCTTCACACCTCTTCAGATGTATGTTACCACACCATGCCTAGCACCAGAACATGAGTGATCCTCCACTATAGTCCATCGAATGCCCTCCCCTAACTAAAAATTTTAAATGATCTGAATTTTTACTTAATTGCATGAACCACGTTATAATGCATGCCAATTTCAACTTGGAAAACACAAATAATAAAATAATAATCACACTCCTAGCATTCACAGAAAACCAATTAATATTTTAACACAGTTCTTTATACATTTTTCAATACTTTTATAAATTTTACATTTTTTATATCAATATGCAATTTGTGTTGTCTTTCACCATGCAATATACAATGAGTATTTTCACACACTTCATAAAAATTTCATCATCATAATTTTAAATACCTGCACAACGTTGTATAAAATGGTGTGTCCTAATTTCTCAGTCATCTCAAGTTAGTAAATATTTAGTGTAACCATTTTCATCATTATTAAAAATATCATAATTAAATATTTTTGTTTATAAATATTTACCCCTGTTTCTGGTAATTTCTGAAAGTCAGAGTCCTGTATGTGAAGTTACTGGATCAAAAGGGATAAACATTTTTAAAGCTCTTTTTACATATTGCCAATATGCTTTCTGGAAACATAGTAACTGCTTGCCTCACTCCATACACTTGCCAGCACTATGCTAATTTAATGTTGTTTTACTCTTCATATTTTCATTACTAGTAAGATAAGCATATTTTAAATATTTAATAGTTCTTTGCATTTCCATGACTGTGAGTTGTTTATTCATGCCCTTTGTCCATATATTTGCTGCTCCTTTTAAGCAAAGGCCATCTACATGAAAACATTAAAGGAATGTGAGTGGGGGCTGGGGAAGAAAATGAGGGTGCTATGATTCTCAAGAGTTGCCTCCACAGTCTGATTTGCCCCAGGCAAACTTTTTCCATATTCTGTCTTTAGGTTTCCTTAAGACTTTGTCCTTTGGATCTGATTGGATAGCGGGTGAAACGTGGGAAACACAAGGCAAAGCTAGATCTGACCCATTGTACTGGCTTAGACAGTGTATTACTACAAAGACAGTAAAAGGAGGAAGGGCAGCCCAATGTTCTGACTCCCCATGGCCTTTGAGTAGGGCAGCAATGAAACTGAAGGGACCAAATGACAGAATCTCCTGTTGCTGAGGAACTCAATCCAGACTGCAGCTCAGTGTTTCTGTAATTTGCAGATGTGCGCTAGAAAGATGTACTATCATATGCTGTTGCAAATGACAGAATATCCTTTTGATCGCTGAATACCTTTCAATTTGATGAACATGCAGGTAGGCAGATAGATAGATAAAGATTGTTCTGACACCTTCCTTATCCATTCACTCATTGATGGGCACTTAGTTTGTTTCTACAACATGGATGGATCTAGCACACATCATGTGAAGATAATTCAGACAGAGAAAGACAGACACCAAGTGATATCACTTGCATATAGAATCTTTTAAAAGTTGAACTAAAACAGAAAGTAAAATGGTAGCGCTGGGGAGTGTCAGGAGGTGGGAGAGAGAATAGAAGAGATACTGTTTAAGGGTATAAACTTGTGGCAGGTAGTAAATAAGTCTTGGAGACCTAAAGCACAGTATCATAAATATAGACAACAATACTGTGTTATAATCATCAAACTTGCTTAAAGACTAGAACTTAATTATTCCCATCACCAAAAAGAAATAATAACTAGGTGACAGGATGGAAGTGTTCATTATCACTGTACTAGTCATCATATCACAAATTACAAATACATCAAATTAGTATGTTGTGCAGCCTAAATTTATGCAATGTTATACATCAAATATATTTTCATTTTAAAAAGGAAAGAAACATGACAGCCTCCCCGGCCCTTTTATCCCAAGGGAGATAAGCCGGGGAGTGGAAAAATGGCTTCAAAGTCACTCCTCACAAGCCGCCAGAACTCTCGAGTGCCAGAACGGGAGGCATTCTGCCAAGACTTAGACCCAGCTGCTGCGCAAGCGTGGTCTCTGTAACCTGCATGAACACAACCAGCGCAGAATGGTGGAGCCGTTCCTCTACAATGCAGCTTCGGAGTCTTGGAATTCCGCATGGACCTTTAACTTACAAAGTTTTCAAACAAGCCACTGTCTTCACTACATATAAAGAGATCGGTGAAAAACTGCATCTCCAGCAATTAACTTGTGGCCAGAGAGAAGCTTAGTAGAGTGGATCAGCAGCACCTCAACCTGGTTAACACTCTACTCTCCTCAGATCCTTGTGTGGCTTTAAGTTACAATACGGTACAGGGAGCACTGTATTATTCCTTAGCCCCGCAAAGGCCTCTTAGTAATGATCCTGGGTCTTGTGTGCACTGAGGATACTGGGGGATATCTCGAACGGGCTGGCACATAGAGCCTGGCTAATGTGCTAACTGAAGCATTCTTCACTGTAAATGTTGTGAAACAGGACTTGAGAAGTTGAAGTACAGATGCTGACTCCAGAAGCTAAAGCACAATTCTTGTTAGATGTGTTTTTTCTTCAGCCCTGTCTCTTCAGAGAAGGAAGTTGGCGTTAAAGTGTTTATTGTCCTTTGGGAGACTCTTCAGAATCTGCAGGTGAGTCTAAGAAGTCCCATGGGTCCTCTGTTGATAACTGTACCAAACCTCTCACACAGGAAGATGCTGGATTCTTATCATAACCCTGGACAAAACCAACTATTCCACACGATTGCAGAAAGGAAACCATCCCATACAGCCTGTATTGTTCGTCAATACTACTGATAGCGGGCTAGGGGGCAGGGGAGGGCACCACATGCAGTACAGGAATCTGCGTGCACACACACACACACAAACATGCACACACACACACACACACACACACACGCACACAACGAGCACAGGCTGCATTACGCAGTATGTGACCAATGACCTGTTTTCTCTAAAACACTTGCTTTGAACTGAGACTCCTGCCCGATGATGCCCAAATGAGTGCCAGGCATCGACGCCACCAGCAATGACACCACCAGAAATTAACCAAGCTCAGCAGGCCAGGATGTACCAAGGTCAAGATAACCAGGATGCTGATAACAAGTTCTGGGGGCTGAAAGTGACGAATACCCGGGAATATCAACTGTTACGAGCTGTTCTGAAAAACTAATTCACTTATGACTAAATGTTTTTGTTTGACTCACTATAAAACAGCTAGCTCGAGATGAGATGGCAGAATGGTTTCTTCAGCGTGATATACCCACAGTTCTCAGATTGCTAGCCAGCTACTTAAAAAAAAACAAACATGCTTCTTATTTATTCAGCTCCTGTCTCTGCTCATTGGCATCTGTAGTAAAAAGCAGCAGGACTCGGCATTCTGGGAACACTACCATAGCAAAATACAGCAGACTGGGGGTGCTTAACCAACAGAAATGCATTTCCTTGCAGTTTGGAAGGCCAGAAGTCTCCAGATTAAGGTTCCTTCTTGATCTGAAGCTCAAGGAACAAGGCTGTGGGCGAAGATCTACTCCAGGCCTTTCTCTTAGGTATGTAGTCAGCTGCCTTCTTCTTGTGTCTCTTCACATGGTCTTCCCTCTGTGCGTGTCTGCGTCCAAATTTCCCCTTTTTATAAGGACACCAGTCATATTTTATAAGACCCATCCTAATGACTTCTCTTTTAACTTGATTAGGTCTGTAAAGACCTTACCTCCAAATAAGGTCAAATTCTAAGACACTGGGGAGTTAAGACTTCAACATTGGAGTTTTCAGGGGACATAATTCAACCTATAACACAGCTAAAAATTTCCCTCTTGTTCCATTTGGCTAATTTAGCCATACACTCTTAGACCAAGAGGTTACAAGGACGAATCATGAAGGAACACAGTTTTAGCACTGTCAGAAGGGAATCAACAAGGCCTCAATCATCAGACCAAAATTCTCGGTCTTGTGATTTAGTGATAGATTACGGGAAAATAGCAGCAATCACACTGTCCTAAAGCAATGGTGAAAGAAATCAGACAGACCTTGGAAAAAAGCAAAATGATGCATGACCTTTTAATGTTTTTCTGGAGCACTGTCTGATAAGCCTGCCTGAGATTCAGCTCACTCTAAGAAACTATAACTTGTCTGATATACAATTTGCTATTGATTAGGATTCAGATATTTTGTAAGTCTGTAATGTTAGGGGTTAATTTATAGAAAATTGGTAAAATGCTATTTTCTTTTCTGCCCAGCAGAAAAGATCCCCCAAAGCTTAGGGTTTTATTGCCTTTTAGAACATTATCCAGTTTTGTATCCATGGTAACAACCTTCTTTCAATGTGCCTTTTTCTTCACTGACTATATAAAACCCCAATTCTCATATCCTCTTTGAACCAGCTGTTGACCTTTTGGCTTCTTCGTTAATGAACTAAATCAATATTGATACTGGCTCATTGTCAATTCCTATAGGAATTATAGGTTTAATATTTTGAAAATTATACTTTGGTAATACCCTTTTCAAGCAAAGGTTTCTTATCAGCTAGGAGGCAATCTGGTGAGTAACTATAAAATAGAATCCTGTGGTTGTTAAAATAAAAAATTGGACACAAGGTAGGAACTAAGTTTATTTCTGCTAGGAAGAAAGAACAATTTGATAAGTTTGATAAGCATCTCAATAGAAAGTATAAGCATCAATTTTATAAGCAATTTGATAGAAGAAAAAGATTGTGGTCATATTAATTTAGAATTGAAATACTAGACCCACATATAAACCTCAAGATCCTAACTTATGTTTCTCATGAAAAGTTTTGAAGCATTTGACTGAATTTGTACCTCTAAGCTCCTGAATGTCTGGCTGTGAAGTTGTCTCTGTGAATTGCTAACCGGTCAGCACAGCTGGTATTAGGGATTTTGTTCTTTGATTCCAGTAGCTGACTTTCGATTGGCTTTCACCAGCCTGCACCTATTGGTTTCTGTGTTCCCACTGAAGTTTTCCATAACTTGTGGCAGATCCACAGCACTGCTGGGAAAATATAGTCTTTTGTCTGTGTAATGTGCTGTCAAATACACATTCTGGAGTCAATTTGCATATGAAAAGTATGTAGTATGTGTGACTTTAGATCCTGACTCCCCAAGAAATAATATCACCAATACCTTTAGACAAGTGACTTATACTACAGCTAATGAAACCTAAATTGAATGCCCTTTATTTGCATGGGCCTGTGCATACCCTAGGAGGGGCTCTAGATATTCAGTATACATAACCTTGTATTTTTTCTTTAAAAAGACTTAACCCAAATTGTATAAACTTCAAACCACATTCATCCTGGATTGCCCCCATTCTTAAAGTGAATTATTTGTTAGATATCATTCTTAGCACCATGGAATTACTGAATGCATGAAAGAAGTGCTGGAAAGATTTTTTTCTTCCCCAATTCACTTTCTTATCCTGGTCTTAGAATGTACTGTGCAGCTGGCTGTTTGTGGTAGGGGGGTGAGGACATATGAATTGTACGAGACCTAGTAGAGTGGTTTCTAGGTGAGATTTTTGTCTAGAATGAGCTTTGGCTTTTGTTTCACTTTTGTCAGGAACTGAAAGAGTAGGGAGAAGGCTGAGTAGGAAAGAGCCCCTACTCCTAAAAGTCCCAGACACCGTCAGATCTGCTTAGGTGTTGGCTGTGTATATGGTAATAACCATTTTCTTGTGTAAGATTAGATATTCTTTTGCCTTGCTATATCAGTTATCTTGCCCAAATCTTTCCTTTAATTAATTAATTAACTTTTTACTTATGTCCTTTACGTTATTGTATATTTCCCGTAGGTTTCCCACCACCCATTCACCCATGAACCATCACCATAGTCCCTTGTGTTCTTTTCTCCCCTGTTTTGGTCCCTCTTCCTCCCCCTCGCCTGCAGAATGTCTCTTATTTATGGTTGCCTGCTAGTTTTTGCTTTTGTTTCTTTTTCACTATTTGGAATTATTTTTTATATTCTACAGATGTTGACCAGTAGTAATTATGCGGCTTAGGATCTTCTAGATGTCAGGTTGAGAGCTTATTTTTGGTGTATATGGGTAAAAAGTAGGACATATAGTCTCTCACTTAGCTTGAGTAAAATGGGAAATACCTTTGTTTTATTAATAAAACTTCTAAGCAAATTTTATTAACTAACATACTCTGTGGTTTTAGTTTTATCAGAGTTGTCCCTTTCCTGAAAAGTATTGAAATGAATGCTTGGAAAATGAAAATTCCATGAGAAAAAGTTGTGGGTTTTTTTTTAGTCCAAAAACAGTTTTCAAAAAATGGTTTCCATTAAAACTGCTTTGCCATTAAAAAAAAAAAGTGCTGGAATTATCTTTATTTTATGCTATTGAAACCATTCCCTTCTGAGAAATGTTCTTGTCTCTCCCCACCCTGATCTAGTTTGAAGTCTGTTTCCCCTGTTACTCCTCTTCTGTGCTAACTTCCAACTATTTCATGTCTGACTTACACTAAGAAATTTGCCAACAACAATGAGTAAGATTCTCTATACTAAGAATAGTTGGAAAATATAGTCTTTACATGCAGGCTGCCAACAGATACAAAAAAATACTCATCATCACTTATCATCATCAGGGAAATGCAAATCAAAACCACAACGAGATACCACTCCATACCTGTGAGAATGGCCCATATTTTAAAAAAACACACACACAAAACAAGTGCTGGCAAGGATGTGGAGAAAAAGGAACCCTCTTACACTGTTGGTGGTAGTATAGACTGCTCCAGCCTCTATGGAAAGAAGTGTGGAGATTCCTCAAAAGGCTAAAAATAGGTCTGCCATATAACCCAGCACTACTATTCCTAGATATCTAGCCAAAGAAGAGAAAACCACTAATTCAAAAGGAAACCTGCACTATGTTTATTGCAGCACTATTTACAGTAACCAACATATGGAAACAACCCAAATGCCCCCAAACAGATGACTGGATCAAGAGAATGTGACATATCTACACAATGGAATACTACTCAGTGATCAAAAAAGATAAACTCGTGTCATTTGTGGCAACATGATGGAGCTGGAAGGGATTATCATAAGTGAAGGAAACCTGGAGAAAAATAAATATTAAAGGGTGTCATTTACATGTGGAATATAGAGAAACCAAACAAGGATCAGACAAAGACAGACTTTAAAATCAACCTTGGAAAACTGACCGTAGACCTGAGGCATCCAGGAGGGATGGTGGTGGGGAAAGGAGAGTGGGAGGGAAGATAACAGGGGAGGAGGAGAGCACAATGAACTATGGGGGATGACTGGGTGTTTTAGTGCTGGGAAAATTCTGGTGACCACACCTGAAGGGAGAAAACTCATGCCGTGAATAAACAAGAAAGTAAAATAATGACACGTCATTAATAAAAAAAATTAATTTAGTCTTTATAACCTTATTACATACCTTTTTAAAAGATTTATTTTTATTTATTTATGCATACAAAAACGGGGTGTAGGCCAGAGGTGCGGGGGATGAGAGGATTCACCAGAGACAGAGTGGAGAGCGGAACAGGCAGATCTACTGAAATACACTGCTGAGGGGAGCAGTGGGCAAGACAGGAGAGGTCTCAAACTCAAGCCGCAGTGACTAGTGATAGCTTGATAGCCTGAGACTTAAACCCCTGTGCTACCGGGGAGGCTCCGTACACTCAATTTCTGATGATTTTAAAACTGAGTATATTAAGATGTCAAACTGTCAAGCTGTACACCTGAAACTTATATAGTGTTATAAACCAGAGTTACCTCAATAAAAGTCATGAAAAAAAATTGGAACTGGTCAATAAGGTGATGAAAGAAAATCAGTAAGAACTACCTAAAAGTTAAAGTATGAGAGGAGATATTGGGTCAAAAATCTATTAAAAGGAAAACCAAAAGTTGCCTTCCTAAAGACATTTTTTTAAAGATTTATTTATGCATACAAGTTGGAGTGTAGGCTAGAGGTGTGGAGTGGTGAAACGATTCACCAGAGACAGAGTGGGGAGCAGAATATGCAGATCTACTGAAGTACACTGCTGAGAGGAGCAGCGGGCGAGGCAGGAGAAGTCTGCTGCGCCATGTGGGAATCTCCCTGGCCAGGGATCGAACTCATGCTGCAGTGGCTCTGGATAGCTTCATAGTGCTGTGCTTAACCCATTGCACCACCAGGGAGGCCCCTAAACAAAATTTTAACCACCCAATCTTCTTCTTTAGCACATAGGTAATACCATTGACAGTATTGACTTCAGCTTTGGTACCCAGCCTCTGAGATGACACCCCAAAGATCTGCTCCTTCCAGTATTTGTTCCGGTGAGAGTCAGAGCCAGCCCTGCTGACCAGCAGAATCCAGTGAAAGTGATACTGCATGACTTCTGAGGCTATGTCAGAAGAGGTCTGGCAGGGCCTCCCTGGTGACGCAGCAGTTGGGTGCTGCCCTGTGGAGCTTTCGGCAGCAGGCAACAAGAGTTTGACGCCTAGGCTGGGGAGATTCCCACATGGCACGGCAGACCTCTCCTGCCTTGCCTGCTGCTCCCCTCAGCAGTGTGTTTCTGTCCATCTGCCTGTTCTGCTCCCCACTCTGTCTCTGGTGAACCCTCTTGCCTCCCTACACCTCTGGTCTGTACCCCAGCTTGTATGCATAAATAAATAAATCTTTAAAAAAAGAAGAGATCTGGCAGCTTCTATCTTAATCCTTTGAAGCTCTCACCCTTAGAGCCCTCAGTACAATATTTGAAGTCTGTCTACCCTAAGGCCACCTTGCAGGAAAGACCATATGAAGAGGCCCTGAGATTTCACATAGGACACTTCCTGACCAGTCCCCCGGCCACTGGAGTCATCCCCGCTGAGGCTCTGCATGTAGCATAGAACAGAGTTGAATTGTCCTCACTGTGCCCTACCTAGCAGATTCAAAACAATAAATTGGGCTGCTCTCCTGCCTGCCTGTGACCTTGCAGGTGTCTCTATTTTCTTTCTCTTTTTCTTGATAAATCCATCTTTTACAGTGTTGTAAATCAAAGTTGCCTCAATAAAAACAAACAAAAATGTAAAATAAATATATAGTAAACTGAAAAAAAATGAATAATTGCTGTTTTAAGCAAGTAAGTTTCACATGGTTTTGCTACACAGTAATGGATAATAGAAAAACTGTAAAGTGTTTTCTTGAGTGAGTGCAAAGTAAATACCCATGGGTCAGGTCAACTCAAGAATAACTTTTCTAGCTCTTGTTGCCGGGGCAACTGACTTATGCTGTGGAGATACATCTCTTTGGGATGATCTTCTGAAAAGTAACTTTATCACTTCTGTGGTCAAGACACACAGGCAACACAGACTATCTCTGGAGCCTGTGGTCAGGGGCAAAACCACAACCCAACTCTTTAACAGAGAAGAATATATCTATCAAGCTGAATTTGAAGGGCACCTTTCCATAGAAAAGAGGTCACAAGAATATAAGTAGCAGGAGAGGAACTGGCAGAAGAAGAAAACAATTTCTGCCTGGATTTTGAGGCATCAGAGCTGCTCCACATGTTCTCGTTTCAGGACCTGCTTCCTGACCGTGTTTGAAACATGGAACTCATCCCTGCAGCTGCAGTTAAACCAGGGGTGTACACTTGAACAACAGGTAGCCATTCTGTTATTAATTGGCCAGCAATTTATCTGGTTATCTCCCTTGAGAATCTGAACTAAGGTACAAAGAGGCTGTAATATGCACTTGGACAGAAAGGCCATGAGGAATCAGAGTGGGATGACTATTCTCAGTCATGTATATGCTGATGAGTAAGTAAAGAGAGCTGGTTTGTAGAAAAAATGTACTGACGAGAATCCATTGATGGGGTGGGGGTGGGGTGGGAGGAGAAAGAGCAAGGGGAGAAAAGAAAAAATAAAAGACAGAGAGCATGAGAGAGCTCTAGCACTAACTCTGTTCATTAGCTTTCTAGTGCCCAGATCTTTAAAATTTGATTTAACTTTCCTTTTTTTTTTTTTTTTTTTTTTGGTTAGAGATGATGATAGGATGGGAATGAACAGAAAGTGAACTGTATCTCCACTTTTGTTTAATAGTCACTGAAAAAAATCACTGTTGGATATAGATTTTTTTAGGTTTGGGTTTCTTATTAATGAATATTTCAGAACTGTGAGTTTTAGGGATTGTTTCTCTAAAATTAGCTCTGTCATGTGTTCATTAAGAGGTACAGCGTTACTGTGGGACAGAGCTCCCATAGGCATCAGAAGACCTAGGCAGTAAGTCTTTATTTCACATGAATCACAGAGGAACAAATTTAGGGAGGAGGGGGCACTGGACAGCATAAGCTCTGGGTTTTTCTAGTCCCTGCTCAACCACTCTCATTATGACCACAGGTTAGCCCCTTCACCTCTGTGGACCTCTCTTTCCTCTAAGGTATGTGGTAGTCACAATTTTAACATTCTATGAATATAAAATATCTTACTCAAAACATTTTCACACAAACCTTTCCTCTTACTCTGAAAAGTGTGCAATGGGTAAAGGTTTTATTGCCAAAGAACTGGAACTTAAATTTCTAACACTTGAGCACATGCACTTTTCTTCCTGATTGTGCAATAAAGGGCAGGAAGTGGAAAGAGGAACATTCTTAATGCTCAAGTTCAGTCAGAGGCTCATTTAGGATATGCATTAGATGCGAATAAGCGTGAGAAGGTAAAAAGATAATTTGAACCTAAAGTGATTCAATGTCCTACCAAGATTTCAGAAATACTGTGCTCAGAGAATTAAACCAACAACTTATTGTCTCAATTACATAAGCAATACATGTGCATTGTAGTCAAATTCCACTCAAATATAACAAATGTTAATATTTAGTGTATAAATGTTTTAACTTCAAAAAAACTGTACCATTTGCTTGCTTCAAACAGATCTGATTGCTTATATGGCAATCTTATATCTTCAACTAAGCTATAACCTTCATGAGGAGAACCCCTTTACCATAACTCCCTCCTTCCTTCTCCCCACTTTGATCACTTTCTTTAGGAAGGAATATGGAAAAGTCTACAAAAGCTTCTTCCTTCACTAGCTTGCAAGCTTTCATTCATGCATTCACTCGACAAATGTTTTATTGAACACCTAATATAGATTTGGGCCAGTCTAGGTTTCAAATGAGCATGCCCTTTAAGATGGGCCTTTTGGTTGCAACAAATTTACAGTTCCAATGGAGAGACAATACACAAATAATTGTTTCACTAAGTACTTGGGCAATTTTAGAGTAATGCGTGCAAGTATTAAGAAAACACAGAAGAGAGAGCAAGGACGTTTTGTTGGGGAAGCTTCCTGTGGGGATGAAGGTCAGACGACGAGGGGGCGGGGATGGATGATGAGGAAAGAAGAGAGAAGAATCCGAATTTCAGGTTCCTGTGTCAGCAGGAATTCCTGTGCCTTCGCCATTTCTATCATAAAACTGCAGCCTAAAGTTCCACTGGCGATGGTCAAGAACTTGGAAATTGAGCACCAAGGGCAAAAAGGAGGTGTACTCCGGACTCCCACCAGCGCTAGAGCTACACCAATTCCTCGGATGGGCGGGGCAGGCTAGGAGCGGGCCCGCCCCTGGGGACCGAAGCAGGATTGGCTGTGCGCAAACGTCGAGCTCTCTTCATAGGCCGCGTAGGGCAGATCTCGAGACTGATTGGCTCGCCGGGCGCTGAGCGGTCATTGGCTGCGGCGGGTCGTCTGGGCGATTAAGGAAAAAGAGAAGGGTGTTGGGCCTGGCGGGCGAACTCTGCCTGCGGACTGCTGGGCGGTTCCGCTGGGCGGTGTCCGGAGAGCTGCGGAGCCCGAGCGCCGGGGGTTCACGCCACACTCCGGAAGGTGCTTGAGTGGCCGACCAGAGATCGCGACCAGCAAAACCCGCGGGCCGGGACCATGGGCTGCTTCTTCTCCAAGAGGCGGAAGGCTGGGAAGGACTCGCAAGCAGAAGGCGAGGAGGAGCGGCCGAAGCAGTACAGCTGGGATCAGCGTGAGAAGGTAACCAGAGTCCTGTAGCCAACGGTCTTAGCCCATCCGAGCGGCTCCGCAAGGATCCCTGGCAGCCCAGGCCTGAAGGAGAACGACCCCGACAGACGGCGCGCTCTCTATCCCTCCTTCCCTTCTCTCCCAACCCTCCCCCCCCCATTTGAAGTCGGGGGAGTGACTTTTTGGGGACCCGTGAAATACAGCGCTAGAGAGAGCTCCACGCAGGGCTGTGAAGCGCTGGAAGGGGCCTTAGAGCTTATTGTCCCAGTGGATGGACCCCTAGGGGATCTCTAAGTCCGCATCAGGACTTGCGCTGGCCTCCGGTCCTAGGATGGACTTCAGGGAAGCAGATCTGAGAATGACCTGAATCTCAGATCTACTCATTTCACCAGCATCGTGAAGCGAGGTTTTGTCCAGTCCTCGAGTTACACTTGGGACTGATTCTCATCTCTTTCGCAGCTTAGGTTCTTTCTGTGGCTGTTTTCTCTTTTGTCTGTCCTAGCTGGTAAATCTCTTTGGTATCTCCTGGTACATTCCACTGCTGAGTTTCCTCAGTTATGAAGTGGACTGTTTAATCTACAGCTTTGCTTTCCCTCCTCTTCCAGGTCCCCTAAAGGAATAATGAAAATCGAATCAGTCTTGGAATGTGTGTTAAGACTGTAAGGTGAAAATCACCACCATAAACCAGGCAATAGTTTAGTTTTGCTTTAAGTTAATGAAAACGCCCTTATTTTTACTTTTATGTATAGACAGAAATGAAAAAACTTTGACAGTGTCCACTAGTCTTGCACAAAACAGTCATAAATTTCATAATGCTTCCTCTTTCTACATAGTTCTTCATTTGTATTTAGTAAAATACTTTCATAGACTTAGAAATTATTTTTCTCTTCCAAACAAAATGAAACTTTTAAAAATGTTACTAGTACTTGACTTCTTGCTTAATGCAGCATCTTTATCCATAAATTCATTATAGTAAATTTCTTATGTTTTGGTTTCATAGACCTTCCTCCATGATTTCCAGTCTTCAGCAGAATCTATTCATGTAAACTCAGTTCTCCAAGTGTTAGATTTTAAGACTCTTTTTGTAGACGTTCTCAACTTCATCTTTTTGTCTGTTTCTCAGCTCCCTCTTGGGTTGCATGTACCTATCATTTAAAGTTATTTGGTGGACAGTTTTTAAAGATTCATTTCCTCAGCCTTAGTATCTCTAGCAATGCCCATTAAGCTTGAGCTGTCTGACATAAAGTTGTGTATTTTTTTTATTTTGGCTTGTTTTTGAATCATAGACTAAAATTAAACTAAAGTGCTTTTACTTGTTCTACTGTAGACTTGGTTGTCCTCTGTCTTACAACTTCATAATAAATTGTCTTACAGTTAACCTTTATTATCATAATGTTGGGGCTAGTTGAAATCGCATACATTAATCTTTCTCCTTTTAGGTAAATGGATGTATTCAGTGATTTTTTTCTTTTGCTCTCTGGCTAATTAAATGCACTGAAAATAGATTGGTGAGCACCGGCATCTAAGCTTTTCACCCCAAATGAGTGTATAGTAAACTTTGGAGATTTTGTTTGAGCTTACAAGGAACATTTTTTGAGAATACTGTTAGGTCTGCAGTTGCAGAGGTGTAAGAGATGTTACTAGATATGGAAAATAAGCTCTTGTTTCTGGGTAGGTATACAATAAAAGTTAAAATCTTGATCAACTCAACTAATCAAATTTTTTCTGACTAAATAAGCAGTGTATTCAGAAAACAATACATATTTTGTACTATTTTTTTATTTTTAAATAATTTATTTTCTTATAGTGTTAATTTTTGGACAGCATTTGATTTCTCCCCTCAGGGTGCATATTTTGTACTATTAAGAGAATTACAATTTGAGACAGTGGAAATACCACATTTTCCAATATTGCGTTTTCTTTCTGGACTTTCATCTTCTGCAATTACTAGGAATTCATTCCAGGTCCCTCATTTATGATAGTCTACTAAATTTTATATGAATTAGATTTTTTTCTATCCTTCTATCTCATGAGGCCAATTTGGGCTAGTGTACAAATGTTCTGTGTAGGTCCAATGATACTCTCACTGAGTTTAGCATGGTCTTGCTTGCTCCTAGAAGATTTTAATTGTACCTTCAAATGAATAGACTACACATACAATACAGAGAACATAAATGAAATATGTTACATGTATAGTAACAGAATCGTCTATCTTAAAAGTTTGGGAATATAACATACAGTTTCAAAGTTATAGCAGACAGTTACTACTCAACTTGTAAGAATTTCGATGTGAAACAAAATGAAATGCCTGAAGTTTCCTTGCCACTTGGAAAAGTGATGTTTAAAATTTTCCTTAGGCTGTGTAGTCAGAGTATCATTACTGAGAGGCACCCTCTGGGTTTTGGGTTGTATAATTGGGTCAGTCTTAGGGGATTGAAGGGAGGAGAAATTGTCTCAATTAGAAAGAATGTTTGGGGACTAAGTGTTGTCATAGCAACTGACATACTGTAATCAACAATATAAGAACCTCACTTTCTGTTGCTGCTGACTTTGGAAGAAAGCTTACTGTACAACTGCTATGTTGACACGATGAGACGTATCTTTGGCCCAAGATCATTGATGAGACGTATTTTTGGCGTAAGATCTTTGTTTAAATCATTTAGAAAGAAATTATTTTATCCTTGTTATCTATATGCTGCCTCCCAGAGCTAGGCAAATCATTCCATATATATGTACTCAAACACCAAGGAAGACTTAAAAAAGGTTATCAATACCCTTCAACAGTTAACTGGCATTACTGAGTTAAAACAGGAAATATTTAACTACAAACAAGGGAAGAGGAGGGTAGTACAGAAACGTGGTTTTCATCTTTCAGTTATTCATACCAACCCTCCTCCTAGATGTTAGATATGAGAACTAACTCTCTAAACAATAACGGCGTAAGTATGAAAATTGATTTTGAGTATGGACAACACATCTTGTATCCATTACATTTGTCTCATATTAAATAGAAATGTACTAAATGAAAACCTTACATCTGAAATTCAACTAAGTGCATTTTTTTCAGCGTCTGTCATGCAACTTAGGATAAAGCAGCCAATTTGTGCATTTTAGATTCCCTGGCTATAAAATGGGACAGTGCTAAAGATTTCCCCACTACTTAATAAGGTAAAGGCCTGGCCTGACGAAGAGGAGTTAGACAGTAATGGTTACCTCTGAGGCTATTAAGAGACTGGGCAGGACAAAACTAGTCTTAATAGAAGTCAGACCATAATCCCCAGATGTTCATCAGTGGAAGGAGTGCCTTTGTGAGGAACTGGTCTCCATGTTAGTCAAAACATTCAGACAGCAGTTGGATGGCAGCCTACAGAACGAAATGTCTGCATTGAGTAGGGGGTAGATGCTGTTTTTTTTTAAAGATTGATTCATTTATGCATACAAGCTGGGGTAAAGACCAGAGGTGTGGGGCGGCGAGAGGGTTCATCAGAGACAGAGTGGGGAGCAGAACAGGCAGATCGACAGAAACACACTGCTGAAGGGAGCAGCGGGCGAGGCAGGAGAGGTCTGCTGCGCCATGTGGGAATCTCCCTGGCCGGGCGTCGAACTCGCATCGCCCACTGCGGACAGCTCCACAGCGCAGCACCCAGCCACTGCGCCACCAGGGAGGCCCTAGATGCTGTTTTTAACCTTTTAGGTACATAAGATGTTCTAGTTACCTATTGCTCTGTATACTAAACCACCCCAAAATTTAATGGCTTAGAATGATGGCAAGGACTTTCTTTGTTCACAACCCTGCAATTTGTGTAGGGCTTAGCCAGGTTGGCTCTGTGTTCTGTGTGGTTATCAGCTGCGGCAGCTTGACTAAGAGCTGGAAGATCTGCTTTCAGTATGACTCAGTCACAGAGCTGGCTGGAAGATTGATGCTGGCTTTCATCTGGGAGCTCGGCTGAGACCTCTCGATGTGGTCCAGCTTTCCTAACCCTGTGATGACTAGATTCCCAGGGCCAGTGTTCTGAGATTACCCAAAGCTATATGACTTTTTCTAACTAGCCTCTTAAGTGATACAGTGTTACTTCTGCCACATTCTGCTGGTTCAGGCAGTCACAAAAGCCCACCCAGGTCCAAGGGGATGGAATCTCTTGAAGGAAGAAGTGTCAACTGATTAACATGTTTTAAATCTTTTACGCAAATTTTTTGCTGTTTAAAGACAGTAACTAGTTCTTTGTTTATTCCTTTTATTTTATTTTTTAAAGGTTTATTTATTTATGCATACAAGAGCTGGGGTGTAAGACAGAGGTAATGGGGGACGGTGAGAGGATTCACCACAGAGTCGGGAGCTAAACAGGCAGATCTACTGAAGTGCATGGCTGAGGGGAGCAGCGGGCAAGACAGGAGAGGTCTGCTGCACCATGTGGGTCAGCTCCCTGGCCAGGGATTGAACTCGTGCTGCAGTGGCTGTGGATAGCTTCATAGTGCTGCTACTTAACCCCTTGCGCCACCAGGGAAGGCCTGTTTATTCATTTAAAAAATAGCTTTATTGAGATATAATTTGTATGTTATACAATTCACCTTTTTAAAAGTATACATAGTTTTAATAAGTTCATAAGGTAATGTTACCATTACTATGATCTAATTTTAGTACATTCTCATCTCTCACAAAAGAAACCTCTACCCATTAGTATTTACTCCCTACTACCCCCTCCAGTCCCTGGTAACCACAATTTTACTTTCTATCTCTATAGATTTGCCTGTTTTGGGTGGTTTATATCAATGGAATCATACAAGTATGTGGTGTTTTGTTAGTGGCTCTTTCACTTAACATGTTTTTGAGATTCATTCATATTGTAGCATATACCTGTACTTTATTCCTTTTTATTACTGAATAACATTCCATAGATAGGTATTTTGTTCATTTATTTATAAATGAATTTTATTTAGCCATTCTTCAGTTGATGGGCATTTGGGTGGTTTCCATTTTTTGACTATTTTTAATAAGGCTGTGATAAACATTTATGTACATGTTTTTGTGTAGACACATGTTTTTATTTCTCTTGGGCATATATATAAGAATGGAATTCCTGGGTCATAGAGTAACTCTGTATAACTTCATGAGGATCTGCCAAACTGTTTTTCAGTGTGTTTTACATTTCAGTTTCATTTTACATTTTCCCCAGCAGTGTATGAGGGCTCCAGTTTCTTCACTCATATAAATTTTGCTAAAGGGAAAAACAGAGAGAGTAGAGAGTATATGAGACTGGTGTTTTAATTTGTATTCTGCACTTAATTACACTTCACTGGTAAAGTCATTTACCTTTTCCTGCCTCCAGTTTCCTGTGGTCTCTTCCAGTCCCTTAATTCTTTGAGCATCCTATGAGGGGAGGTGAGCATCACTAAAATCAGTCAGGCAAATGAGTAAACGAAGGGAATGTGAGAGGATGTAAAATCAGATTGAGATTACATGATATGGAAAATCCTTTTAAATCCTAAAATTTCATAATTCTATTTTGTGGTTATATATTTAGCAACATGCTGAGCTAATGAAATGTAGTACTTCACCTCTCATTGTTGATGTATATATGCTCAAAGTATTGGTATTTATTATTCTATACTTATGTGGCACTGCCATTTTCCACCCTGGTTGAATAGATAGGTATTTTGCATGGGAAAATGCAAAATCAATGGGGTGACAGATGTGGCAACCAGATCACCCTTACATCCAGTAGCATTTTCATTCATGAAATAACCTTCCAGCTATATAGTTATAAGGTCCTGAAACTTGACAATACTTAAATTTTAAATAATTTGTTTAACTTAACTTAAATGGAACTTACATGCAGAAATAGTTAATCTTTTCCAAGTGTACGCAACTGAGTTTTGACAAATGAATACAGTTGTATAACTATCACGGCAGCAAGATGTAGAACAGTTCCATCATCAAACATTTTTTTCTCATACTGTTTTTAGTAACTGCTACCCTCAGCCTCAGAAGAGAGGACTCACCAAAAACCAACCACAGTGGTGCATTGATCATGGACTTCTGGCCTCCAGAACTGAGAAGTAAATTTCTGTTGTTTAAGCCAGCCAGTGTGTGTTGTTTTGTTAGGGCAACCAGTCTCAGTCTGTTGCTATAATAACACAACAGAAATTTCTTTCTCACACTTCTAGAGTCCAGGAAGTTCAGGTCAAGGTGCCAGATCAAGCTTCTGGTGTCAGAGACAGTTGCACATTAGTTAAAGCTGTGAAAACATTTTATTTAGTAACTACTGACAGTAAGGAAAGAGCTGAGCTCTAGTCTAGTTTGTGCAGAAGTGATTTGGGCTATTTAAAGGGAGGAAGAAGAATGGGAGCTCTGTAGTGTCAGAAAAGTGAAAAATTACAAAGCAGATCAATGTAAATGCCAATAGGTTAGCCATGTTTGCTAGCTAGCAGTTAGAGAAGTTAGGATTCTATCTACCCACTCAGACTGGGAGGCCAAGACACTATACTTCCGGGTAATTATTTCAAAGGAATATGTATTGGGTCCTTGAGAAAAGACACTTCTGACTTGTAAGAGATACATATTCACAATCATAAGCCCTTTTTGAATAAATGCCCTAAGAAAGAGGGGTCAGGGGCCTATCATCTGATGTTGGCTAGAACAAATAGTTAACTTTGCTGGTGTGGTTGAGCTTTCTCAGGCGCGCTGGTGTTCTCCTAGGGATATGAGTATGTCATTGTACTACTAGAAGCCATGGTAGGAGCTTGGTTAAGTCTAGTAGTGCAGGGATTTGGACGAGTTACAGGACACCAAGAGTTCTGCGGTTGTCACTGCTGAAGGCCTACTTTTTGGCTTGTAGTCAGCCACCTTCTCGTGAAGTGCTCATTTGGCCTTTTCTTGGTGCGTGTGTGTGCAGAGAGGGAGGGACAGAGAGAGAAGGGGGAGTAGGAGGGAGAGAGAGAGAGAGATTGAGAGATTGAGATTTCTCCTTTTTCTTTTTTCTTGAGATTTATTTATTTATGCATACAAGACCTGGGGTGTAGGCCAGAGGTGTGGGGGGTGAGAGGACTCACCAGAGACAGAGTGGGGAGCAGAACAGGCAGATCTACCGAAATACACTGCTGAGGGGAGCAGCGGGTGAGACAGGAGAGGCCTGCTGTACCATGTAGGTTAGCTCCCTGGCCGGGGGTTGGACTCATGCTGCAGTGGCCACCCATAGCTTCATAGTGCTGAGACTTGGCCCCTTGTGCCACCAGGGAGGTGACGATTTCTCCTTTTTCTTAGGGACACTGATCCCATCCTGAGGGCTCCACACTCATAACTCATCTAAATTTAATTACTCCCAAAGGCCCCCATCTCCAGATAGCATCACATTGCAGGTATGGCTTCAACATAGGAATTGAGAGGGTACAGACATTCAGTCCATAACATAGTCCAAGCAGACTACAGCAGCGCAATAATTTTAAAATTAAGAGTGGATTTTATTTCTGTATTTGCAACAAGTCTTAACTACAAGAATTCATATAGCACTAATTACGTTATAATTAATATAGTTGAATTTCTCAGGTGCTATATATCTTATAATATATCATATTATTTCCTGTGCAAAAAAGTTAGACTAATTCCTATAATAAAAATTAAATATTAACCAATAATACTATAGTAAGTGTTAGCTGTTTTATTTTTAAACTTGATCCAAATTTTCCCACTTAATACTCAGATATGGATGTTTACAAATGATTGAACTTGCTATCTGTGTCTTGGGCAAAGATAATTTTGGCTAGAATCTTGAACCCCAAATCAGGAAAATACAAAAGTCGATGTAAAAGTTTTAAGGAGTTTCTGGTAGTGAGAGAAACCATCAACTGAGACTTGAGGATTCCTCTTGCCCCTTTTATTTGAGGCTTTGGTAGAGACAGACCAACTCTGAGGCTCCTTTTCCTTACACCTATTTTTGGCATTTCCCACCCCCCACTGTGGGAGGTAGACTGGTGCCAAGAAAACAAGAAGACCAGAGAATATTTTTATCTTTCTTAAGGTCTAAAGCAGAACTGACTTAAACCACTCTTGTGTGTTCCTTTTTCCCACTGTAAGACCAAGACTAGATCAAGGTCCCATTAGCCTGCTCCAAGACCGCATGACCATCTCCTGCCACTGGCCTTTTCAAATGGAAGGCAGCCTGATCTTTTTTCAGCAGACACAGAAGAGAAGAGAATGTAGAAAGGAGAGAGCCAGGACTGGCCTTAAAAGAAGTGCCTCTGCCTGACTTTGTGTATAATTATCTTCCTGCCCAGAAGCTGGCCAATTTGAAGTCACCCAACTGGATGTCACTAAGAACACCATTTTGTTCTCAATCAGGATCTCTCTTCTCTGGGGATGGATTAGAGAATTGGAGGTTGAGAAGTGTATGATTATCACACTCAGTTACCTTTCACATTTGTTTATCAAGAAATACCTACCTGGTTACCCTCTAAGGTAATCAAGATTAAATCATTAAAAAATGAATTCATCCAAAAATTAACAATGTAAGAAAATAAATAAAGAAATAAGTAAAATGGATTCAACATGGATGTGTAGAATGCCTCTGTGCTGCCAGGCACTCTTCTAGGGGCTAGGGAAAGCAGGGGTGAACAAACAGGTAATTCCTCCCTTTGTGGGGCTTCTGCAATAATAGAGGGCAGGGAGAAGGAGGACAATACGTATAATTCATATATAGTGTGTGAAAGTGAAGCTAAATGCTTTGGAGAAAGATAAAGAAGGTCAAGAGGCAGAGTTGGGGGAGGTGGTTAACTTTTAAATAGATTGATTAGGGGATTCCAGCCCAAATCTTATAATACAGTCGGGAGCATAAACTGATATTTAATTAATATAGGTACTCAGAAAAGGGAGAACAGACTTCTGGTTGAGAGAACCTGGAAAGCTTCTCAGAAAAAATTTGACAGATGGACAGGTAGAACTAGGAGGAGGCCTTCTGGCCAAAGGAGACTCAGAGGGCACACAGGCAAGTCACAGTGTTTCAGATCTGAAAAATAAAGTTCCCATTGGAGGGCAATAGGAGTCAGGACTAAAATGTAAGCTGCTGTCACATAGTGGTGACTTACATTGAAGATTTTCTAATACTGAACCACTTCACACAACCTGCGATATCTCCAATTTGGTTGTGTTTTCTCTTTGTAAGATTGCTTTAATATGCTTTTTTTTTTTTGCACATATAGCCATGAGTGAAATGGAGCTAACATTTTCTTTTGTTACATCTTTGTTTTTAGGATCATGCTGGAAGGCTAGAAGCATGAGCCAGGACTGTTCCTTCTTTTTCTGTTGTCTTTAAGGCTTTGCATAAAACCAAATAAAGTTGGAGTCTGCTTATAAAACCATCAGGGCTTGGTGTTTTCTTTGTGGGAACACTTTACTGCTTCGTTTCTGTAATAGTAATAGCTTTCTATTTAAGCTTTTAACTTCTCGAGTCAGTTGTGGTCAGCTATTTTTTAAGTGATTCATTTCATGGACAAGATATTTTAAAAATTGTTAGTATATGGTTGTTGATATTATTCTTTTAACTTCTTTATAATTACATCCCCCTTTCCATTTATACTGTTTGTATTTTCTTCTTTTCTTGATTATTCTTACCAAAAGTTTGCCTATTTTTTGTTTCTCCCCCAAAACTATTTTTGGCTTTGCTGATGTCTGCTGTTGTGCATTTGATTTCAAAATCATTAACCTCTTCCATTATTTTTACCTCTTTTTCTTCTGCTTTCTTTAGGTTTATTCTATTGTTTATAGTCTAATTTCTTAAGCTAGGTATTTAACTTACTGATTTTGAGAGGTTTTATTATAGCTATTTAAGGTTATAGATTTCCTTCAAAACACCATTTTTGCTGCATGTAATGTCAACATTCAATTCTAAGTATGCTTAGATTGTGATCGTGCTTTCTTCCTTAACCCGTTAGTTATTTGGCAGTGTATTTTTTTTAATTTTCAAATGTGGAAACAATAGTAAATAGATAAATTGTGGGGTATCACAGTGGAAGACTGTAGCAATGAAAATGAGCAAAGTGTAGGTTATCATTAGCAGTACAGATGAATCTCACAGAAGATGCTGAGAGTGTATGTATGATGAATTCACTGAAATAAAGTTCTTAAAAATAAGCAAAACAAATATTTGGGTAACAAAATGATAAAGAAGAGCAGGGGAATAATAAAACAAGGATTAGGGGCTACAAAGGGAGACTTCTGGAATGGTAGTACCATTCTGGATCCCTTGATCTGAGGGTGGAAACATAGGTCTTAAATTTGTATGTATAATATGCTGATATATACTTTCCATATGTGTTAATTGCTCACAGAAATTATTTTTAAAACAAAAATGATATTGGGAAGGAAATATTTGGTTGAGAAAAAAATCTAACTTCATTTATTTGGTTACCTTCTTTCCTCAATATTACTTATTAAATCATCTAAACTATCCCCATTGGGGGGAGAAAACTTTTAAGTATCTTTTGTTAATAACTTCTAACTTAATTGCATGTGGTCTTTAAGTTAACTATTATTTAACATTTGTTGAGGCTTTTTTTATGGCCTAGTACATGATTAAAAGTACATGTGGGCTTAAAAAAAATGTGGGTATACTCCACTTGGATACGGAACTCAAGTATAAATCTTATACATTCTTGTTGATTTTATCTTACTTTAGTTTTGGTCTATTTGACCTATCAAGAGTTGAGAGAAGCAGCATTAGAAGACACTTCTTAAATTTTAGTTCACCAGTTCTGAGGGTTTGCAGAAGTTATAAACAACTGCCATAGTGTCCCTCCCTGCCCCCCAAGTCCCCCATTTTCCCCAGCTCTTCACCAGTACAGGATTTACTCCCATAGACATTTGACCAGGTATCTGAGTCCCAGGAGATGTAGGGTAAGTACTGTTGTCTCAAGATTTGGGAGGGGGAAGAAGCAAGGGCAGTAATCCCAGAGGTCCTTTTCTGTTTTGTCCTCTCATACCCCACCACAGGGCTTCTTCATTGTGTCCCCTTTTCTTGGTGTTTTCCTTATTTGGTCCCCTTGAGGTTGATCTTGGGCAATGGGCAGCTGAAAACTTGGTAGAGACCAAACTGGAATACTTTTCCCTTTATATATGTGAATCACCTGTAAAATCTAAAAATGGAATTTTGAAATTGCTTCAGTACCTCTCCCCACATTAAACCTATGTTGCTTCCTGTATTTTCCCTTTTTGTGTCTAGCACTATCAACATCCAGTCACCTAAATCAGGGTAGTGTTTATTCAAACTTATGGGTGCAGATAATAGAAAATTACAGGGACCTTAACACAAAATAAGGGTAAGTATTACTTTGTGGAGCTTTTATTTCATTGGTGTGTGTACATGTACAAGTACTCATTAGTGTATATGCTGAGCTGTGCTGAAGAATGTGGATTGTGGTTAAGAAAAAAGTTCAAAAACACTAAACTAGAGGATTAGGAATCATTTTTGACCCTTACCTCCTACACCCATTCAATTACCAAATTTGCTGAGTCTGTTTCCTCATTTCTCAAATTCATCCCATCCTCCACTTCCCTATTAACCACTGCTCTAGCTCCTGGCTTTTCTGGATGACTGCAATAGTGTCTCAGACCCATGCTCCGTGTTTCCTTATTCTTATTAATCTTCCTGAAATGTAACATTGATTATTTAGATACTTCTGTGATCTCTTATTGCCCACAGACAACTTCTGAGCTTAATAATAGGGCTCCTGCCTACCTCTCTAGCTTCATCTGCTCCTGTTCCAGTCTCATTGGTAACACCAAACCACCTTTAGATTTCTTCACACTCCCAAAAGATTTTATACTTTGTTTATTCTTTTGCTTTTGCCTGTCATGGGAATGTGGAATTTTTTTACTCCTATCTCTTTTACCTGGTGAACTCTAGCTTATTCATTTTCAACTTTGTACAGGAATTCTTACTCCCCCTCCTCCCCTGCCCCAGCTGTCCGTCCTCTGTGCTTACAGAATATTCTTGGAATTTCTCATTACATGGCCAGGCCACTTTTAAATTGTCTCTTCAGCTCAGTGTTTACTTCTTTTATGGCAAGAGTCAATTGGTTATGTTCACTTTAGTGCCTAAAACAATGTCTGGATCATATTGGTTGTTCAAATGTTGAATGACTGAAGATCCGGAAAGTTACATTACCTTTTTCAAGATGAAGTTGCTCAAAGATGACAAAAATGTGACTATAAAACAAGTGTCTCTTTTATTGCCTCATGTCACAGGCCAGTACTCCCCTAGTTGTGTCAAACCGAGTAAGTACAACATTTATTGTACAGTACTGAATAAGTCACTTTAAGCTAGTTTGCTAATGATTAAGATGATTATCCTTTGAATTTTTACATACTATATTGGAGCCTGTTTCTGGTACATGAATAGTTCTGCATGGCATTTATTCACAAAGAGATAAAACAGTGCAAGTAAATTCAAAGGTAATTTGCATATATCAAAATGGCCTCTTACTGATAGGCCAGTTAAAAATTTTAAAAATATTGTCAGATTCCAGGCATATGGTTTTAAAAAGATTTTGTGAGCTTTAGTTTAGAATACCTAAGGATGTGCATTTCCCTGATAACTAATGATGTTGAACATTTTTTCATATGCCTGTTGGCCATTTGCATTTATTCTTTGGAGAAGTGTCTTTTTAATTCTCCCCATTTTTTGACAACAAATGCTGGAGAGGATGTAGAGTTAAACGAACCCTCTTACACTGCTGGTAGGAATGCAAAATGGTCTAGCCACTATGGAAAGCTGTGCGGCGGTTCCTCAGAACACTGAAAGTGGATCTACCATGTGATCCAGTGATTCCACTCCTAGGAATCTACTCAAAGGACACAAAAACACTAATTTGAAATGAAACCTGCACTCCTACGTTTATTGCAGCACTATTTACAACAGCCAAGATAAGGAAACAACCCCAATACCCCAAAATAGATGAATGGATCAAAAAATTCTGGTATATATACACAATGGACTACTACTCAGCAATCAAAAAAGACAAACTCATGCCACTTGCAGCAACATGGATGGAGCTGGAAGGGATTATGCTAGCTGAAATTAATCAGAAGGAAAAAGATAAATATCAGATGATTTCACTTATATATGGAATATAGAGAAACCAAACAAAAGGTCAAGAAAAAGGCAAAACTAGCTGCTGAACATAGATCTGAGGCATACAGCAAAGGAGGGGGAGAGAGGAGAGGCAAAACGGGAGGGATGAACACAGGGACTATGGTGATGATTCAGGGGGTGATAACGTGCTGGGAGAACTAAGGGGACTACAATGATGTAGGAAAAAATTTAATTAATAAAAAAATACAATACCTAAGGATGGAAATGGTGAAATTTGAAAAATTACATTGTAGGAGTAGCTCAATAAATCTTTGAATCAAACTTGTAGATGCAGGTTCTAACATACTGTGATTCTTATGTATATTGGAGACATCCATCAGAGTTTAGAAACAAAGATCCATGCTTCTGTTTATGGAAGGACAGGGAAATATATCTCGATCTGAGTGTATTTCAAATTTCAGACGTTTTTAAAGAAGCAGTAGTAGTTTTAAAAGTGAAACATCTGAAAAAGAAAAAAAAAGGGTTGGTGCTAAAATATTCCTTAATATCAATCCGGTATGCTCTGTGTGTGAGAGAGAGAGAGAAGAGAAAAAAGAGAAGAGAGAGGGGAGAGGAAAGTAGAAGATAGGGGGATAATGGTTTCCAGTAAAGGTTTTTTTTTAAGACATTTATTTTTGCATACAAGCTGGGGTACAAGCCAGAGGTGTGGGGCGGTGAGATGGTTCACCAGAGACAGAGTGGAGAGCAGAATAGGCAGATAGACTGAAATACACTGCTGAGAGAAGCAGCGGGCAAGGCAGGAGAGATCTGCTGCGCCATGTGGGAATCTCCCTGGCCGGGCTCGAACTCGCACCACAGCTGCCGACAGCTCCACAGCGCTGTGCTCAACCTGTTGCGCCACCAGGGAGGCCCCCCAAAAGTTTTTATAGTCGATATGTTAAAATGGTACACAAACAATATCCATACATTGTATTGGGTTGATTTGTCCTGAGTCTTTTTTTAATCTATAAGTTTCCTCTCCCTTTTTGTCCCCTCATGCCTTTTATTTATTGGGGGGGAAATATTGTCCTATTATTTTCTTACTGTGTTGCAAAGTTAGTGAAAATTGGAATGTATGTTCTAGCACTAACACCCAATAGGCTCTTAGTATTTGTTGAGTAATAATGTTCATAATACTCAAGGGCGGTGTTTTGTCCCTGCAGGTTGATCCAAAAGACTACATGTTCAGTGGACTGAAGGATGAAACCGTAGGCCGCTTACCTGGGAAGGTAGCAGGACAGCAGTTTCTCATTCAAGACTGTGAGAACTGTAACATCTATATTTTTGATCACTCTGCTACAGTTACTATCGATGACTGTACCAACTGCGTCATTTTTCTGGGACCTGTGAAAGGCAGTGTGTTTTTCCGGAATTGCAGAGATTGCAAGTGTGCGTTGGCCTGCCAGCAGTTCCGCGTGCGGGACTGTCGAAAGCTGGAAGTCTTTTTGTGCTGTGCCACTCAACCCATTATTGAGTCTTCCACAAATATCAAGTTTAGCTGTTTTCAATGGTACTACCCTGAATTAGCTTTCCAGTTCAAAGATGCAGGGCTGAGTATCTTCAATAACACCTGGAGTAACATTCATGACTTTACACCTGTATCAGGAGAACTCAACTGGACCCTTCTTCCAGAAGATGCTGTGGTTCAGGACCATATTCCTCTGCCTACTACCGAAGAGCTCAAAGGCGTCCGTATTTCCACAGAAGCCAACAGAAGTATCGTCCCAGTGTCCCGGGGTCAGAGACAGAAGAGCAGTGATGAATCATGCTTAGTGGTATTATTTGCTGGTGATTATACTATCGCAAATGCCAGGAAACTAATTGATGAGGTAAGGAGAGGGAAGAGAGACGTACATTTAGATAGAAACACACTACTTCCCGGAGAACTTCTGTTCTTTTCAAATTGGCTGTTAAAAATACTGGCAATCATTAATTGGTAGTCCTCTGCCCCTGCAGGTTTATCTGTAATTTTGTTTAGACCTCAAAATACTTTCAAAAAAATACTTTAAAAATGATTCGATTTAGCAAGCACTTACGTATAAATTACTGTCACTGTATTTCATTATAGGAAGCACATGTTTTCCACATTTTTATTTGTAAGGCATCTTACAATTGATGGCAACTTAAAGCTGATGAAATACATGCTAGAGTTGAGATTTAAAGACAAAATTCTCTCTCTCAAAGGACTTCCATTCTTTATAATAATTGATTTCCATGGAAACTTTAAAAAGTCATACTGCATAGTAAAGCATAATTTAGTGGAGACATTTATTAGGCATTTTAATTGGTTCAGGGGTGGGGAAGACATTAGGAAATGCAGCTTTAGACCCTGTTGTGACTGTGAGAGCAACCTCCACATTCCTTTTTTTCCATTGCTCTATCGCCCTGAAGAGGAGGAGGGTATGGAAGAGTGAGATGGGAGCTGGCATGCCAGAGGTGGTGGGCTCATGAGCAAGACCTCTTACTGAACTTCTGAGTAAAGAAGGCTTCTTTGGTTAGCACCCTCCACTTGAAAAATAACTGGGGATGTAGACATTAGGGGCTCTAGAAACAGCAGTGGCTGTATTGGTGGGCTCCCCAGAGGGGAGACAGCAGTAGGAGATACTGATTCTCCATTAATCACATATTCTTCAGGAGGAGTCTGTTTGAATTTAAAAATCAAACTGCCAGAAATGGAGAAGTGAATGAAAAACTCTTCAAGTCTCTTTTCAAATGGGTCTTTTTTTAAGTTGGAACAGTTATGTCAAAAGGGATAACTTTAGGATGAAAACTATAACCAACTACCTCTCTGTAACTATGTACGTTCTACAATGCAGAAAACCAATCTCTGAAATCTACAAAGTATAGCTGAGGTCTAGTTCGCAAAGCAACAGAAACCAAAGTATAATTTTTAAGGCTTTGATATTTTCTTTTTAATTATGCCAATCCAGTTTAAAAAAACATGTTATGAATCTGGTATGATACAGAAAAATTGCTTCTCATCTTTGAGCCATCTAATCACAAATTAATCCAACATCTGAATAAATATTTTCTTTTTTTTTAAGATTTATTTTTTATTTATACATACAAGCTGGGGTACAGGCCAGAGGTATGGGGCGGCGAGAGGGTTCTCCAGAGACAGAGCGGGTAGCAGAACAGGCAGATCAGAAGTACACTGCTGAGGGGAGCAGCGGGCGAGGCAGGAGAGGTCTGCCGCACCATGTGGGATTCTCCCTGGCCGGGCGTCGAACTTGCTTCCCCGCTGTCGACAGCTCCACAGAGCAGCGCTTAACCGCTGCGCCACCAGGGAGGCCCTGAATAAATATTTTCACTATACTGTATGGTGATTTTTAAAAAATCTACATACCATTTTCAAATGATGTATTCAGATTAAACTTTTTGGTATGTAATAAGGAGTGGACATAAAGAATACATGACGTTTAAAGAAAAAAACCATCAAAACAAACACCATCTTTTTCCATGAGTCATTAGATATTCTTAACCTTTGCTATCTGATGTATGAAATGGCAATATAATGTGCCCTTGAAAGCACTGTGACGAGGAAGAGCAACGTTCTTTAGAAGTCCTTCTAGATTATAAAATAATTTAAAACAAAATCCCACAATAACAGCAACAATAATCATAGCTAACACTTATATGTGTTTACCACATACCAGGCACTGTTATAAGAGATTTATAAGAATTAACTTAATTCAGAATAACTTATGAAATAGGTCCAGTATTCTCCTTTTTACAGAGAAGGAAAATGAGCCACAGAGAGGAAAGGAACTTGCATAAAGTTCACTTAGCTGGTAAACAGCAAAGCCACAATTTAAATCCAGCTAATCTGACTTTGTAAGCCAGTGTTAGCCCTGAAGCTCCATGCTACTATGCTACCTCAGTGCTAAAGAAAACTCGATGAATGCCTGGTAGAGCAGGAAAATGACCAAAAAGCACATGGAGCTGAGACACATGCTACCCTCCAGCCTAGGAGGAAACCCTGGGACTTTCTGGCAAGAGGTATCCTATTTAATTCTGAAAGTACAGAGTTAAGGACTGAAAAGAGGAAGAAAAAGAAAATGCCAAGTACATATGCAGACGGTATCAAAATGGCTGAAAGACCAGTTACTTACATATTAAGTTAAAAGAAAGAGTACATATTTTTTAAAAGATGAAGCTTGAATTCCCAGGAAAATGCATGTTAGAAGCTTGTTAATTCTGAGATGAAAAAAGTAAAACTTGAGTCATTCTCATATCATAACATGATTATCTTATAACAGCTTAGAGAGGAACTCTTGTTAAACACTAGAATTACAAGAGCTCATTTTTCATTGTTTTTATAAATTAAACATATCATAATTTTTTTTGAGATAGGAAGTATAAGACTTGTGGTAAGATAGGAAGTATAAGATAGGAAGTCCAGAAAAGCTGGGTAAAGCAGAAAGTACATTATGTAGGGAGTCAAGAAAAGTTACTGGGCCTGAATTTTCTCACCTAAAATTCAAATTTGAGGGGATCATGCTCAGCAAAATAAGCCAGAAAGAAAGAGAAAAATATCGAATGGTTTCACTTATAACAGGACTATAGGGAAACCAAATAGGAAAGAGACACTGAGTTGGGGAGGGGGGAGAGGGAGGATAAGGGCACAAAATGGAGCAGAAAAGGACACAAGGGACCGCGGAGATGGATCACAGGTGAATTGGTGGTGGGTTACCCAAGGGAATACAAAATGTAAAAGATATAAATAACACTAAAAACAATATATAAAAAAATAAGTAAAACCATTCGGGAAAAAAAATTTGAAAAAAAAATAAAATTCAAATTTCTTCCTCTTACCTGTATCACAGATATGGACAGGATAAATTCCAGTCAAAGTAACTTTAATTGTGTGAAAGTATTGCATATTTTCAAGTCTTTTAGAAGAATTTTCATGGAAAAAGTCTGCAAATATCTGCAGTGATATATCGAATTAAATACAGGTTCATAGTTCATTGTTTTTAGATAGGAATATTTTGAATTAATCATCTTTTGTCAATTTATGTGTCTAACTATAAAATGAGGTGATGAACAGTTTAGAAAATTAAAAGCAGATGTAGAATTGTTTCTGATGCTCTCAGTAACTTTGCACTCATCATCTGGCAGTGATGGCCTCGTAATTTCCTGCTACTTCATGTCTGTTTCTTTTCTGAGGCAGCACTGAGGGTTCTGAAATAGGATTTGAATTTGAATCCAATTTGATGGTATAGTATGGAATAATGTTATACTAGGGTAACTGGGAAATGAAAAATTATAGAATACTATGTAGGTATCTGAATTTTTTTAAGTAGCAGCAAGTCTGAAAAGTTGTGGATACTAAAATCTTAACAGTGGTGGTTATTCTTACAAAGTGGGTTAAGGACAGGATTTTCTTTTTTGTAGTTCTATGGGTTTTATAGTGGAAGGGAAAAGAAAGTTGGGGCAGTAAAAAGAAGTACACCATGGCAGAGACATCTTTGAGTGGCACTTTGGTTGATACTTCTTTGTTTCAGATGTTCTCTATTGAGCATATAGGTTACTTTTATCATTAAAATCCAATAAGCTTTGCTTAAAAAATTAAGTGGCTGAATGCCTTTGCATTTTTAAAATTACTTTCTTGATTATTTAAAAAATTAACATATATTCATTGTAAAGAACTGTAGAAATAAGTTTTCAAATCATCAGCAATGTACTTTACCTTAAATACTCTTTTCAGAAATAATTTTTTAATTTATTTGGTCTGTAATCAGATAAGTTGGGTTTGAATCCTGGCTCTGTTACTTAACCATTGTGTGACCTTGGGCAAGTTTCTTAAGCACCCTCTCTTAGTCTTCTCAACTGTAAAAAGAATAATACTAGTAGCTACCTTGTGAAGGAGTTAAGTATGTTATACATGTAAAGTACATTTAACTGCCTATCACATAATAAGTGTCCCATAACTGTCATTGACCATTATTGTGTTATTCTATACAAATTTGTATCATGCTTTTAAAATTAACATTATTATACAAACATTTCCCCATTTTATTATAATATCTTTGTTATATTTAATGAACTATGTTATTTCATCATGTGAATATACCATGGTTTACTTAACCATTCTCCTCTCACTGGATATCACCAAACTAAAGCTTGCATCTGTTAGTTTCAGTCAAAAAATGTAATTGTTTCAGATTTTGAGGGATAATTCGCATTTATTTGACCTTCAGTCTTTTTTTTAAAGATTTATTTATTTATGTATACAAGGCCAGCGGTGTGGGGGTGGGGTGAGGGGCCTCACCAGAGACAGTGGGGAGCAGAACAGGCAGACTGACTGAAATACACTGCTGAGGGGAGCAGTGGACGAGACAGGAGAGGTCTGCTGCGCCATGTGGGAAGCTCCCTGGCCAGTGATAGAACGCCTGCTGCAGTGGCTGCCGATAGCTTCATAGGCTGAGCCTTAACCCCTTGTGCCACCAGGGAGGCCCAATCCTTAGTCTTAACAGTAGGCATTACAGTACTAATTCTTAACCAGAACCACCCATCTGGAAGAAAGAATCTATCATATATGAGATCTTGTACTTCAAGTGCTTCCCGAATTAGAGCCACAGCTAAAACAAGTCATTGTGTGTTTTGCATTTTGTACAGAGAGTACTAGAACAGGAAAATATTGTTTAATCTCAGAAGTTCATTTTTACGTCTAAATGAAAATTTTTCTCCCACAGATGGTTGGGAAAGGCTTTTTCCTAGTTCAAACGAAGGAAGTGTCAATGAAAGCTGAAGATGCCCAAAGGGTTTTTCGGGAAAAAGCACCTGATTTCCTTCCTCTTCTGAACAAAGGTACCTTCTGGGTGACTGATAAACTTTTGTGGTTATTCTCTTGACATGTTGATTTGATTTATTCTTACCTTTGGCATCTCTCTTACGTTGTCTTCTCTTTCTCATTTGTTTTGTTTTTCCCTATTACCATTCAGAAACATCAAAATTTCACATCATTCAAGAAGCCCTCTATAACTAACTAGTAATTATTCAGTAAAGATTTTTTCCTATTCTCCTGCCTTAGCACTTGAAAGTCACATTTTATTATTATGTATTTTATTATTGTTGTATTATTGTAATGAGAGAACATTTATCCTCCCTGCCCTGAGTTACAAAGCACTTGATAAGGATTCTTTCAGCCTTCAGTATGCTTTGACCATTGTGGGAAAAAAAAAAGAAATATAAATGAAATGGCATAGTATTTTATGTATTTAATATGACCGATTACTAACTCCCTAAGCATAATTAAAATTGTTTTCCCCAATAAATTTCAGATACTGGAAATATGTCTGAAAACAGAGGAACTATTGTTCATATGCCTTCCAGACAGCAAACCTATATGTATATAGGTGTACTGATTCTAAACGACAGAATTCTATCTATCTGTCAGAGTGGGGACATTGTTTGCTCAAGACTCATCAGGCTTTTCTTGACTGGCCTGAGCAAATATGTACAGTAATATGCACTGCTGATTGGGTATAGCCTAGAAAAAGGGCACATCTGTATTTACATATTCTTTATAAATAAGTTGTAATAAACTACAAAACCATGTATGAAAATATTGGAGTTGTTAGGGTAATTTTAATAATTAATACTGGTTGTATTTCATATACCTTTGTAGCTATTATAGTAGTATCAAGGACTTGCTCCGTCCCAGGTTACAAAATAGGAAATTATGACCTGGCACCTTTGATGTAACATTTTGACAAGATAAGCTATTGATAGGACCTTGGAAACAAACCTTATATTCTCAGCAGCTTTCAGAAATCGTATCAGTAAGTCCAATGAACACCATAAAGTGAGGATTAGAGATGAAGTGAGTTTATGAGTAAGTCTAAACAATTTATGTACTCGTTAATGTTAGTGGTTTCATAGACGTGCTCCAACCCGAATATAATAACTGTATTTAAGCAAAACAACATTACTTGTGGAAGAATAAAATGTTCTGTTCCATTAAAAAAGCAGAACTAAAACCAATGGGTAGATGTTACAGGAATTTTAGCAAATAAGCACAGATAAACAGCTTTTAAAACCAGAGATGCCCATACGAAGTACTCAAAGACTGATGAAGTCATGTCAAAAGATCACAGGAGCCAGCCTGAAGGCATCTTCACTGGCCAAATTTTGGAAAATGTGAACATCAGAAAAAACAATGAAGGGAACTGATTTAACAGTGACAGTAATCCATGCATCCATAGTAATAATAAAAAGGGGGGAGGAGGGAATAAAGGAAATCTCTTCTGCTCTTTGCAGAATGATGTGAGCTAATAAATGTAGATGGAATGATAAACTTTGGAAATCACCATTTTACAACCCCCCAATGTAATTAATTCATACGATTATAATTGTAGACATTGAAGCGATTGGGGTAAAAGTTGCTAAGAAATAGGTTATTCATACATTTTAATTCACAGGGGAAGTATACCTTTATAGCATATACTTAGTAATCCACATTAACCGAGTGATCACATTTAGCATTTCTGATGGCTGGACAACCTGACATTGTTATTTCTCTTGATGCAACACAGTAAGAAATACATTGTCATTGTAGATTTTTTAATTTAGTATTACAGACATGAACAAATGTGTTAATCAAAAAACATACTTGTCCACTTTTTGTTGGTATTTTTTGTTGGCAAATTATTAGGTCATTTATTGGAAGTTCATCATATTCTATTCAAAGAATAGCAAATCAAGTTACATGCCTGGGTAGTTCTACCAAAATTGCATTTCTGGATTTTATATTATGTTCTCTCTATAGAATACAAGTGTATTCAACAAATTTTTACAAAAGTCATATTACTGAAATAAAATTAGTCGTTTCCTATCAATTTGTATGTGCTCAACACGAATATGACAGTCAAATTCTAATTTTGGCTCTAGTTTTTTTTGTAATCTGCAATAAATGGATGTTTACATCACGAAATGCATGCCGATAGTAATAGGCCTATGGTTAATACCTGTAAAAAATCAAGCCATAGACTACTTCTTAGATTTCTTCGCTTGTCTCTTGTACAGCTGTTCAGGAGCATCTCTGGGGAGTGTCCAGCAGTAGTCAGCCAGCATTCGAGTGCACCATTTTCCCTGGTATCTTTGTTCCATTGATGCGTTATCTTGATGAAAACGTTTGCCATGTTCATCACTAACCATACCACAGTTTTCAGGGAAGAAATCCAGATGGGGATGAAGGAAGTGGATCTTTATAGAGACATATTGTAGCCAAGTTTCTGATACTGCATCAGCATGTCTTCTACTAGTTCCTTGTAGTTTTCTGCCCTAACATTCCCAAGAAAGTTTGTAGACACTAGATGAAAAGCATTCCATGCTTGTTTCGCATCACCTTGCAGCAAGCTGTCGAACTGGTCATCTCAATGCAGATGGAATGTTTGGGTAGACTCTTCTCGACTTCTTTTGCTTCGTTATTCCTCTGGAAAGAGGAGGAACCAAGCAGAAGGAACAGTCTTTTATATGGTTGCTTGGCTCTCTCCACACCATGGGGACTGCAAACGGCATTGATGGTCTTTTGCCATTTAACCACTGTGACAGCTGTGTTGTACATGTAGCACAGCATATATGCGGGGCCCAAGGCTTGTCTTGGTCACCAACCTTGCATCCAAAGAAGATGATAAGCCTTCTTCACTTGACAAGTGATACTTTTCTTCTGGTTGGCAAATGTCACTTCCCCACAAATACAACAGAAATTGTCCACGCTATTAACGCACTTTCGAGGCATTACTGTTCTGTATTATGCCTAAAAGGATAAAATAATAACAGTTCTATGGAAGAGTAGCTTAAACTATCTCGCACAAAGTCTGAAATATTTTCAATGCTCAATCTTTCCGACAGGGCTTTCTATAGTGCACTGCTGACGTCAGCTTACTTCAGCAGCTGCCTGGCAGTAGTATTGCATTGCATCAGAAAATGATGCCATCAACTCTGGATGATGTGTGCATGATGGTATTATGCAATGTGATGCAATATTACATCATTCTAGGCTGATTTAGGATGTTGTTGCAGTCCTACTGGATAAATTTACACGGTGAAACATAAAATGAATTATATGAAATATCTTCAAAATGAGAGCTAATGAAAAATGTTCAGGGTTCTATTCATGTCCAGCACACCAAGATACTACAGATTAGGGCCCTTTTAAGTTAGTTATGATCTCACTGTTGACCAGTGATACCAGAACTTCAAGTAATGAATTTCTAACTTTAAAAAGTTGCCTACCCTATTTCTTTTCAGTGACCCTGAATAAAAGCTTACACTAATTTACCTTAATTCAAATGTTCCACTCTGCAAAACTGGAAACCCTATATTTATTATTGTAGTGACAGGAAGAACACAGGAGCGATTTTCTGTGACGCGGGCAGACAGGTAAAGGAGGAGTCCTGGAGCCCTCGGTGGCTTTTTCAGGCTTTTAATTATCTTTTGTAGTGAGGCAATCAGGTTCAGGACAGGTTGGGGGCCCGGGGGCCAGGAGTCTGGCAGGCCCCAGCCCCCGGTGAATCTTCACTTTCTCTGGGCTCTCTGGCGTCGTCTCATGGTCTCTCTGCTGTACCCCGAACAGTCCTTTGCTCCACGCTCTGTTCTCTGCTGCTGCTTATAAGCCCAGTCTCTGGCCCAGGTGCGCCCACTTAAGCACACCCACACCCCACTCCAGGTGCCCGCCATCAGGCATGTGCGTAGGCCTGCAGGGGTCTATCATTGGTGGAAGGCCGGAAAAACCTCATAACTTTTTCATTTACCCTACAATTATCCACTTTCTTCTTTTTATTTTTTAAGATTTATTTATTTATGCATACAAGCTGGGGTGTAGGCCAGAGGTGTGGGGCGGTGAGAGGATTCACCAGAGACAGAGTGGGGAGCAGAATAGGCAGACTGACTGAAGTACACTGCTGAGGGGAGCAGTGGGGGAGGCAGGAGAGGTCTGCTGCACCATGTGGGAATCTCCCTGGCTGGATATCGAACTCATGCTATAGTGGCTCTGGATAGCTTCATAGTGCGCTTAACCCATTGTGCCACCAGGGAGGCCCAACTTTTTTCTTTTTAGTTCAATATTTATTTGGTTTAAACTGCTTTTTAAACTTTTTTTTTCAAATTTCCAAATATGCTATCTCTAATCAAAAGTAGAGTACAGTGACCCCATATGTACTGATTCCCCAGTTTTATCAACTTTTTGCCATTCTTTAAAAAATAATCTATAATTTCCTTTATTGCTAAAATATTTCAATCAAATTTTTTGTCTTGTCATTTCATCCCTAAATATTTCAGTATGTCTTAAAACAAAAGTGGATGTTTTCCTAAGTAACTATAGTGTACTATCACATCTATTATGATTAACAATAATTCCTTAATATCATCTAATACCCAGTCCATATTCAGATTTCCCTGTTTGTAAACATTCCTTTTATAATTTTACAGTTAATTTGATCCAGATCGAAAATTGGCCTAGTCACTGTATGTGGGTATTTTGTATCTCTTAACCAGAAACAGGTGATCTACTTTCCCTTTTTGTTTTGTGCCTTTGTCTTGCAAAATTGTCCTGTAGTATATGTGGAGTTTGTTTAATTTGTTCGTCAATACTTCTTGTAGACTAGAAGTTAGATCAAAGACTTGTTTACGCTCAGGTTTAGCTTTTTTTTTTTGGCAAGAATATTTCAAAGCTGATACTATTTTCTATAGAGGTAAATGAGAGAACACATACTGTTTGATTGTTAAACTCTTAGTAATGTTGAGGGTGATTGATAACAGGTGGTGGCAGCCATAGATTTTCATTGTGGAGTTTCTTGGCAGTCTTCCCTGTGGGATGCGAAAGCCAGGGGTGATTTTTACCTGATCCAGTCATTTTATTAGGAGGTACAAAATGGTCATTTTCTAATTGTGTCACAACCTCTGTATTTATTAATGGATCCTATTAGAACTTCTTGTACACCAGAGCTGTTTGGTTAACGAAATATGCTTCATAGCAGAAGTGCAGAATAGAGAAAATAAGTAAACATCAATTTCAGAGAAGTGAAATGGTGCCCTAGCAACCTACAGTAGTATCCAGTGAATTTTGCTTTTTCTCTTTTCTATATTATTACGAGCTATTGAGTGGTGACTTAAGCCATTTTGGTGATTTACTCATTTTTACTGGAGGTTCTCCCATTTGCACAGAAGTTATACATGTTATTATTAAACTTCTTTTTGTTTTAATTGCTTGTCAAAAAATATTATTAGCTCGTGACTTTTTACATGTTTTAATAAATTGCAGTCATTATTCCTCTGATCTCATCATGTCCCATCTTGGCCATTTGGAATCTCTTCAAGCTCATTCCTATGTCCTTTTGATACAACATTGGCCTTTGATAACCATATTGCTTTAGTTTCAACAAAATATTCCAAGTTGATCTTACCCATTTCTTGTCCCAGATATAGAATCACATGTTTTTTCTCACCTATTGGGGAAAATGTTCCCCAATTACCTTCTTTACTCAACACCTACCTTGATCTATACACTGTGATGGTGAAAAACTCATACGTTGTTTGCTGTATCTAATTATGCAGTTGACTTTAGATATCTTTCCTTTTCTGTATTTGTTGTCTGTATTAAATCACAAGCCCCTAGTTATTTTGGTGTCCAGTGGAGTGTAATAATTTCTCTAATTTTTCCCCACTTTTATTTTTCTCTCATTCTGCCCTGTGGCACGTGACTACTTTCAATTTGTTGTTTCATATTCACTCATCTTAGTATTTCATTACTTAGTACTTAGCCTTGTTGTTCTGCATTTGTTTAATGGTTTGTCTTTTTTTCCCAAGAAGTTTGTAATCTCCTGACAGTCAGGGCTCCTCCACTACTTTAGGTGATAACAAGAAAATCTATTAGGAATACAGTGATGGCTGACTAGATAATAATTGAATTGAAGGGCATATTTTGCTTGGCTGTCTTATGGCCATATTTGCCAACACTTTGACACCCATAGTGCCAATGCTACATTTAAATATCGATACAAGCCAAACTAAATCATAAACCTTTACACCAGAACTTAAAGTACAGGTGGTTTCAAAGTATTCAAATTAATGTGTTGGAGAGGAGGCACAAATATGCTGTTCAGGGAATTAAAAAATAAAAACTTGGTCTTTGGTTCTTGGTTGTAGTTTTAATGCACACTCAAGAAAATACTTTCAGTGTCTTAACTCAATTCCTACTTGGTTTAACTTCAATATTGGTGGCCCAGAACTTGGCTGGCAAATAAGAGAGTTGGAAGTAATTTTGGGTGCCTGGCAAAATCTTGAATTGCTTTTGATCTTATTTGTCATATTATCAACTGTTTTTCACACTGCCACGTGTATAGATTTTATGGGTTTTATAGAAGATGGAAATCAGAAAAGTCAAACTATTTACACCACTTAAAAATGTGACACTATTCCTATAATAGCACTGAAGCTACTCATCATGTGATGAGAATCAATGTTAATTTGTTTTATGATTAGAGTAAGGAAAGAGCTGAAATGCTGTCCCATCTGTCTGCTTCCTTCTTCCTTTTCTCTTATCCCCCAAAGAAGATGCTAAAGCTTCTCCAAGGAATAATAAAAAGATTAAATTTAGAATAAATTTGTATTCATATTCAGACAACACTTCTTGGGTTTGCTTATAGGTACTGTTATTGCCTTGGAGTTTAATGGAGATGGTGCTGTAGAAGGATGTCAACTCATTGTCAATGAGATATTCAACGGGACCAAGGTACAATATTCCATTGACTATATTTCAATCAAACCTTTTAATTTCATTTCCTTTTCCTTACAACCAAATAGTACTTTTATCCTTGGTGTTAACTGGAATTTTAAAAACTCCAGCAGATCTTGATTTTTAGCACCTATGGTAAATAATTGAGAGCTAAGCTTTGGTTTTTCCATGCCAAACTAAACTTTTAATTACCTAAAAGTTTAAAGAATAAGAATATACTTATTTAAAACTTTCAATAATACCTAAGTTTCTAAAGGAAAAAGATTTATCAAATGTCTCTTCAAATCCCCTTCAAAAACATAATGAAACGATGAAAAATATATTTCTAATATATATACGTTAGAGAGATGATCCATTGTCTGACTAGGGTCCATTTATATTTACTTCAGTAGTGAATGCTTCACCAAAAATTGAACTTGAGCTATATCTAGAAATCATTATGTATAGATATTTTCTAGATAAATTGATGAGGTTGCTCTAAGAATTTCAGTTTTAAATAACTTGAAAATCAAACATATAAGAGGATTGAATGAGTAAATATTTAATTCTTTTTGATAAATATCAGAGGAAATTTTTGATTTTATACTCTGATTCGGCTATGATTTCTTGAATTTGCATAATTTAAAATACTTTGTCTTTTTCCTCATTTTATCATCACAGTAGTACTGAGAGGCTAAATATAATCAGATTGAATAGAAAAGGAAACAAAAAAATGGTTACATGATTGGAGTTTTTATATCTGAATGAGTGAAAGTTTATCTAATCCAATTTTCTTAATTTACAGCTGTGGAAATTGAAGTTTATTATCAGAGAGGTTTATTAAATTGTCAGCATCACACAGCTAGTTTATGATAAAGCTAGAATAGAATCCAGGTCTCTTCTAATTCCTGGCTAACGCTTGCAAAGCTATATTTGAAGAATTCTATTGAGTACTATTTTGTTGATTTTTAAAAAAACTAATTCATTTAAAATTAGTAACATATCTTCATCAGCTCTTAAAAACATAATTTCTTTTTTAAGTTAATTTCAAGTTTTGCTTCTAGCCTATGAGAAAAAGGAAACTAAGAGTCATTTAAAAACCTCATTATTCAGTAGCTTTCATAATACTGACTTGTATATTTATAAAGCGGCAAAATTCCAAGTGTAATAAAATACAACTTAAGTATTATGAAAGCAAACACCTTAATTACATTATCAGTGCTTTTAAAAGAGCTCATTTTACATTATAAATTGAAACTACATTGCATGGATTCTATAGAAAAGCGACAGATTAAATATCATAAAAGCTGATCTTAAATTTCTTTTAAATAGTAAGCTGTGACTTTGCTCTGTGGATAACATGAGCTTTGGAATTTGGGGATTACTGGTATTTACTTATTTTTCTTTTTTATTGAAAATAGATGTTTGTATCAGAAAGCAAGGAGACAGCATATGGAGATGTAGACAGTTTCTACAACTTTGCTGATATACAGATGGGAGTGTGAAGTACAATGTGGAACCAAGAACTTGGTATTAAGCCCTTTCAACTTGTGTATTTGCAATGGCTTTTACTAATGCTAACACTGATGTTTATTTTTTAATAAATTGTTCAATAATGCATTGTGTACTTGAGATTCAAAATCAGTTCATTTTAAATTCAGTAATTTTTAATCAGCTTAAAATTAGCCCACTTCAATAAGCTTGCAGTTTTCTTTTTCAGCATATGATACAAATAGAAGTGGCTAACAGTTCTTGATGTTAAGCCTAATCAAACATTCAAATCTCTAACAATTTAAACTTTCCTTGGTGCACCATGATATTTGTTTGAGACTACATTCCATTGCTTATTTTCTTTTTTAATTTAGAGGGGTTTGTTACTAGTTAATCAATTAGAATGAACTTATGCACATTATTTTCATGATACATATCCAATTAAATAATGGCTTCCTAGTTGTCTAATATGGCAAATGAGATTTTGTACTGGAGTTGACATTATACTTTATATAAAATGATTTTTTTAAATTGATAGACACCTGATAACCAGTTTTGCAAGTAACTCTACTAACTGATGTTGGTATAGCTATTTAAAGACTACTTTGTGAGTAGTATGATTATTAGAATATATTCCACATTGTTTAGCTTTTGAAAGCTGCTAGATGACTCGCCTGCTTCCTGGTAAGAAAAGGTATATGCAACACTGAAACTATAGCAACCCAATCACTGGCAGTTTCTAAAATGGTGATGACTGTTTATCAGCTCTTGCAGGCCATTAGGAGAATTAGAAGAAAACCTTGTGACGTAGATAAGAATTACTTAGCATGATGATAAGCTATGCAGACTACTAAAAAGCTAGATAGATGTTATTTTCATTAGATATGTTACTCATATCAATTAATATTCAAGTAGGATAAAATTATTTTGGTTGCTTTAAAGCATCATTTCCAAATCAACTTGACCATAATAATTTACCAGGAGGCAGGGGAGTGCTACATGTTTAAAAATCCACCTTCTTGGACCCAATCCCCGGGATTCACTGAAATTTAGTCTCCAGGGGTAACTCTGTTTTAAGGAGTTTGTTGTAATCCAAAGCAATCTATACAGAAGATGTCGTTCGATTGATCTTGAGAGAAGGGACTGAACCTGCCATCTACATCATGTGTAGCAGTTAATAGGAAATCAGCTTTCATAGGTCTATTTTTAAAAGGAACCTTAAATTTAATTCTATTTTGTTAAAACTAAGACTGAAAATAGCCAATTGTAGAAATTCCTCTTATGATTGTTTACTAAAAAAATGTATTTTCATGTTTAAACTGTTTTTTGGATTAATTTATAACTACTATATTGAATTATGTGTTGATGTTCAGAATGATTCATTAACAAATTTCTCACTTTAAATTAGTAAGTAATATTGACCGCCTACCCTATGCTTGGCCTTATGTAAAACCATTAGCATTGCATCATTTCCATCCTTTGATAAGAGCATTCTATGCTACATAATTAACTTCTCATTTAAATCAAAATGATTTAATAAGATGCAAATAAAAATTGGTGACATGATTAATCTGATCATGATTTATAAGTGAGTTTTGCAAATAGTGGTCAGAGGACATTGATTTTCCCCCATTTACGCTAATTAAACATATTCCTTCTAAACATGATTATATTATTAAACCCCATTATTCACATTTAAAATAATCATGAACTTTTGCTTTTCAAAAATAAAGCACAATGTTATGCAAAGCTGTAACCTGAATTCTTTATTTTATCTATGTTATTTTAGCAAAAACTCAGGAATATAACATAAGGGAGACATTAATTTAAAATTTTCCACTAAATTTACTGTCTGTTAACCAAAGGCTAAAATTTTATATGCTTCAGTTAGGTAAAAGCTTTTATCCAAGCTTAAATTGTTTTTTGAAGACAGTCATTTGACTTCTGAATGTTTAAAAAGATTTTTAAATATAAGTAGTTCTATGATTGTTGTTTCTATAATTCTGAGATTTGATAGTAATTATAGTATATTACATTTCGTTTCTGAATAGCTTTTGAATTCATAAAAAATTATTAGCAATGAAAAATTAGTGATTAAGTTATACCTGTTTAAGCATTATAGAAGCTTATTTCTCTTGTGTTAACAGTACAGCTGTTTTTGCTTCTATATATTTATGTCTAGCTTTTATATGTAATTTATCTAGTGTTTATAAAATATGATTTGTAATAAATGTTGTTAAAATGAAAATGGCTTCACACTAGGTTTTTGTTTTATTGAGTTATAATTGACATATAGTACTGTATAAGTGTAAAAGTGTACAGCATAAGAGATATCATGATTACAATAAGAAATTTAGTTTACACCCATCATCTCATATAGATACCAAAAGAAGATAAAATTTTCCCTTGTGATAAGCTCTTAGGATTTATTCTCTTAATAGCTTTCATCTATATCATACAGCAGCGTTAACTGCAGTCATACTTACATCCCTAGTACTTACTTATCTCATACCTGGAAGTTTGCACCTTTAACCACTTTATCCAGTTTCCCATTCTCCGACCCCAACTCTGGTAAACCACAAATCCGATCTCTTTATCTATGAGTTTGTGAGACTCACATATAAATGAGATCATATAGTGTCTTTCTTTGTCTGATTCATTCACATAGCATAATGCCCTCAAGGTCCATCCAAGTTGTTGCAAACAGCAGGATTTCCTCCCTTTGTATGCTGATAATATTTCATTTGCATGTATGTATACTTAAATATACAGAATGGATCTATATATACCACATATTTATCTACTAGTTCATCAATGGATACTTAGGTTGTTTCCATGTCTTGGCCATTGTAAATAATGTTGCTATGAACATGGAGGTGCAGATACCCTTTGACATAGCATTTTCATTTCCTTCAGATGTATTCCCGGAAATGCTATTACTGGGTTATATGACAGTTTTTTTTTTTTTAAATTGAGGTATCATTGGTTTACAACACTGTCTGTGATTTAGGGGAATAGCTTCATACTTCCTCAGATTAATGTGGCCACACCACACCCACCAGCAAACCACCCATAGTCCTTTACCATAGACTACTGGATCCCCTCCCTGCTTTGTACCCATCCCCACCCCCTCTCCCCCTCTAGTAGCCTCAATTCTGTAATCATATTTCCAGGGTTTTGGTTAGTTTTGTCAGTTCCTTTGTCAGCTGCTTCAGGAAAATCACCCTTTTGTCTCTGGCAGTGCCCAATGAGTGAGGACATTCAGAATGGGCCCGGGAGGATGCTAACTCGCAGTTTTCCACATGCTGACAGGAGGGATTTTTGCTGTGGCTCAACAGCTTTCCAGGCACATCTTCAGTAGGATAGTATCTAGGTGTTTTAGGAAGCTTAACCACACCAGTACTGCCATTCTTGTCACCACCAACTGGTTTTGTGACAGTAGCAAGAATCCTTTTCTTTTGAATCCTGGGGTAGCTGCTGGCTACTTTCTCTTGTATATGGTTTTTCTGGAATACATAGCAGATTGTGAATATTGCCTGAGTAGACATATTTAACTGCCTAGAACAGCGTTTTGACTGCAATGGGGCTTCCCATTCTTGGGCGCTTTGGCCTTGAGGCTACCGTTCTAAGCCTTGCCACCAGCATCAGCTTCTTGGCTTCAGGTTCCTTCTCTTTCACAGCCAGCTTGTCAGCTTTTTCACTCATCGTCTTGCACGATGGGAAGAAGGGGAAAAACCTATTTTGATTTAAGGAATTTCTAATAAAAAGCTTCCTTTATTTAACGATACATTTTAAGATTAGGCATCTTTCCCATATTTAAGAAAATACTGAATAATTTGTGATACATTTTCTTTGAGGTATATACAAATTAACCTTATTTTTAAATTATGGCCAAATTTACCAGCCTTTCCTACCCAACTTCTCTCTTTCCTAGCCCATAAACCAGAAGTACTGAAACTGCAAATTGGTTAGTTTTTTAAATAACATTTTTATCATTATTTCTATTTATAAAGCTTCTACATGTGCATTTAGAGCATTTGAGGGAGAAAAGCAGAAATGCACAAGACAACAGCAAAAATTACTTCCTATTTAGTGGGTAATTCTTGCTGTGCTGAGTTTAAAATTTGTTTTTCTCATTTAAATAGGACATATTTAACTCTGTTCTCTATAGGAAGAGAAGATATTATAATTAGAGTATGATTACTCCTTCGAAATCCATTCTCAAGAATACTTTAAAAGTATAACACCAGAAAAGTCAAACGTCATTTGAATTTTAGGAAAGAAAGCCTTTTTTTTTTTAATGGAGTCTTTCACTGTTGACTTTCTTGGGAGAGTGTTTTCTTTCTTGGGAGAGTGTTTGGTGGGGTGAGGGCAGCAATCAGTCCTACTCGGGTGGGAGGACAATGAGCCTTATAGCTCTTCATCTCTCTCCTTTGACATTTTGGCTTTTAATGCAAACTCGAGCAAGATGCTCAGAAATGGCAATTTTTGTTTTGGTGCTTTCCTGTTGAAGGCGGGTTTTCAATGGTAAGTAGATGGTGAGGGGACAGGCGCACAGGCAGCAGAGAGCCAGCATTCTCACTGCGGCTCTGACCCCCCTTCTGGGGCCTGTCTTCACCATTTCAGTTAATCTGTTCCCCTTGTAATTGGACTAATGAAAAGTAACTTTCAAGTGGTGTGACATGATTAATTAATGTTTGTAAAGTGCCTTGAAAATGAAAGTTGGTATTATGATGCCATGCAGAGTATGATTTTTTTAAGTAGTTCAGCTATGAAGCCGTATGCCCACCGACATATAGGCAGCTATTGAATAAATAGAAAATAAGTGTAAGGGCTGTTAAAACTTAACATGCTGGGGCCTCCCCGGTGGCGCAGAGGTTGAGAGCTGCGCTGCGGAGCTGTCGGGCGGCTCGCGATGCGAGTTCCACGCCCAGCCAGGGAGAATCCCACATGGTGCGGCAGACCTCTCCTGCCTCGCCCGCTGCTCCCCTCAGCAGTGTATCTCTGATCTGCCTGTTCTGTTCCCCACTCTGTCTCTGGTGAGCCCTCTCGCCGCCCCACGCCTCTGGCCTGTACCCCAGCTTGTATGTATAAATAAATAAATCTTTAAAAAAAAAAAAAGGAGGTTCTGAGTGGGGCAATGTGCCCATTCCCCATCACACCCTCCTCACAGCTTCTAAAAAAAAAAAAAAAACTTAACATGCTATTTTCCTGTTGATGGGTGGCCTTTCATTTATCAAAGATAGGTCAGTTTGTTAAGACTTGTTAATAAAACCTTTCATGTTATTTCACCCTCACTTCCAAACAGGTCATATGGTAAGTGATTTTAAAATTTATCAGTCATCTAGTTTTAGGACTATGAAGGATCTGGACATTTTCAATCCCTCATCTTACAAATGAGAAAATTGAGGGTCAGAAGGTTTAGATGGCCTGTCCAACTCATACTATAGTCACTCAACTACAATGTCCTCTTGACTTTTACCCTGTGATGACAAGAGAACCAGATTCGGCTCACCCATCTCCGCCTACATAAAGCCTTTTCTAACACTTTCAGGTAAAAGGACCACTATTTCCTCGTGCTCAGATAGTACTCTATAGATTTTCTAGTACCTGTAGCACTCTCCCACTTCCTTTTCAATGTCTCCCTTTCCACTCCAAGTGTGATGGTCTGTACGCCATCAGCATCACCTAGATCTTGTTAGAATATCAGGCCTGACTGCAGATCTGTTGAATAAGCCTCTGCATTTTAATAAGATATTCAGGGAAATCCTATGCACCTGAAAGTTTGTGAAGTTCTGTCCTAGACTATTAGTTCCTCAAGCACCAGAATTAAGGCTCAAAAATCTTTGTATTCCTAGAGTACTTCAGGACCACTAACATTACCTATATTTAATAAGTGTTTTCTGATCAAATGACTCACAGCTCAGTGCTTCATTCTATTATATCAAACTTTAGGCTTTACTGTCATTCCTCTATCTACAATCATCCCTCGGTATCTGAGGGGGACTGGTTTCAGGATACCCCAAGGATACCAAACTCCATAGATGCTCAAGTCCCTTATATAAAATGATACAGTATTTGCATATAACCTACACACATCTTCCCTTACACTTTAAATAATCGCTAGATTATTTAGAATACCTAATACAATGTAAATGCTGTGTAAACAGTTACTGTACTCTGTTGTTTAAGGAAAATAACAAGAACAAAGTCTGTACGTGTTTAGCACAGGCCTATCTACATAGTACTCCATAGGATTTGGATACTGAGGGTAGACTATTCTTAATTGGCTTTGAAGTAAAAAACTTTCTAAAATATTTACTGCCCCCAATTTTGTATTAAAATAGTAAACACAGTCTGTGGCCACTGAGGTTCCTGGGGATCTTTAAGGACAATGATGATACCCACTGGAAACAAATAAGAGCATGGCAATATCTGACTTAAATGTTCTTCTGATGTGCTTTCATATTCAAGCGTGTTTTATTCACTTAGGAAATATGTTGCATAAACCAGAGTGATTTGTTGATGCTGGGGCTGAGTTAAAATGCAAAACTAGCTACTTGCTTTGGGCTTGAGGGGAAAGAAAGTCACTTTGTCCCTCTGAGATCCAGCATCCTCCCTCTTTATCGCTTAATATCTTCCCAGTTCTAGTGATCAGGGGTGAGCTTGGCCAGCATCACTAAGGCATGTCTAAGATTCTCTAAGGAAGCATCAGTGTTGCTCCAACTTCTGGAGGAAATATGGAGGGAACAACAGCTTCCCTTTCTTTCCTGGAACAAAAGGTTAATTGTAAATAAAATCTGAAAGGAGTAAAATCCTAAGTATGCACTCTACTCTTTATTTACTTTAAATGTTTCTCTTTTTATTTCCTCAATATTAATGTATTAAAACCTTCAATATGACACTTAATTGTAATTCTTCATTTAGAAGGTATCTCTGCATTTAGTCAATGGTAGCAGTGGGCCAGGATTTATGTGGGATATGATCTTTCCCTTTCTTTTTTAAAAGTAACAAAGAATAAAGAAAGACACGTGCATACAGGAGGTGCTTATTAGGTTTGAAGAGTCAGGTATTTCTGAGTTGAGAGGGCTTAGCTTCTTGAAATGGAAAAAAAAAGCTAACTTCCTTTACACATTTTTGTTCAATTGCATAGTATTACAAATCCTTTGGTGTTAATGTGTGTTTGTAAAGCAAACTAAATGATCTAAGACTATGGCAGTAGATAGGGCAGCATTTGAGGCCTATCCGGTATTCTTCATACTGAACCTGACAGCACTGCATGGAGGTGCTGTCCTAATGATTTTTGTGTTAGCATTAAGTATAAGGAAAAGTATAACCCTTGGGATGCACAGTAGATGCTCAGAATGTTACAGTGCCCATCCTTTCACCCTTATAAATACTCATTTCTCTGAGTGACTATTTTTTAATTGTGCTGAAAAAAACATGATATCTACCTTCTTAAATTTTAAATGAGTGCAATTTTATAGGTAAATTTTGCATTTTAACCTCCCTTAATTATATATAAAGAGCTACTTCTCACCTCACCTGAAAGGGAATAAATCATTTAAGTGTAGTGAGGTTTGGGTATTGAAATGCTTTTAGATACAAGCAGCTACTTATTGTATGTCAGGCTCTGTGTTAAGCTCTTTACATATAAAATCTCATTTAAGCAGCTATTTGTTATACTTGGTCTCTGGTAAGCACTTTACATATAAATTTTCATTTGCTCCCCTCAGGAATCCTAAGAGAGAGGTACTGCTACCATCCATATTTTTATGATTGAGGAAACTGAAGCTTAGATGGGTTAGATAACTAGTCTATGGTCAAACAGATGCTGAGTGCAGAGTCTGGACCAGACAGATCGGTTTAACTCCAAAAAGCCATGCTCTCACCCAATACACAATACTGCTCAGTGAAAACAATGGCAAACATTTATTAAGTACCTGCTGTAATAGCCAGGCACTATGTTAAGAAGTTTGCATACTTTAAGCCATTTAACCTTCAAATAAATGTATGAAGACTGTATCACTGGTCCCATCTGGTGAGATGAAGAAACTGAAAGTTAGGTCTATTGCTTCATTTAGAGCCATATGTTTGAGTTTGGTATGTGGGGATCTATTAAAGGATGAGATCAATAAGGTTGGGGATATACTGGATCGGGATAGAGCAGAACTAGAATCCTGCCCCAATTATCTGGTTACAGGAAGTCTCCAAGGGAAACTTCTGCCAAGAGTATAAAACAAAGCAGAGCGACCCTTTCATATGAGCTGGGGCTTTGGCCCAAACTCCAGTGTAGAACTGCAGGGAGTGAGGCTAGCTCATTGACAGGCCTGAGGCCCCCAAAGCCCACACTGTAAATTTGTCTCTTCCTCCACTTAGGTGACAAGGCCCTTCCTAGGAATGCTAGAGGGAAAGAAAGACCATTTGTCTTGATACCTGGGAGCCTCTACCCCTAGACATAGTTGCTGCAAAGGGAATGAGCACAAAGGCAGAAGAGAAGACGGAAACAACCTCCAAGAGCCACTCACCTCATTACCCCTCTGAACATGACTGGTTTGGCCTAGTGCACTGGATCTTCACAATCCAAATCAACACTCCTTGGGGGGATAAAGGTGGGTTGGGGAAAATAGCCCTGAGCTTCCCTTCCCCTAAAGACCAGCATTACTTTAGCAAGTAACTGGTAGATCTAAGGTTTAAACCAATTTCTCTCTGAACCACTGTTCCAGAGGGAGGGGAATATCAAATTTATTTGTTTTCAGTTTTTCAAAATACACATGAACCTTCAGGCAGTTAGAAAGCCTAAACATGGTGTGCAAAAATTTTCTCCCAATCAGTAGGGTGTCTCTGTTTTGGTTAACGTCATGCCATTTGCAGCAACATGGATGGAGCTGGAAGGGATTATGCTCAGTGAAATAAACCAGAAAAAAAAAAAAGAAAAATATCGGATGGTTTCACTTATAGGAGGAATATAGGGGAAACAAATAAGGGATCAGGAAAAAAATAATGAATAAAAAACAAAAATTAACAGGCAACTACAAATCAGAGACATGCTGCAGGGGAGAAGGAGGGAGAGGGATCAAAACAGGAGAGGGAAGAGCAGAAGGGACTGTGGTGATGGTGCACGGGCGAATTGGTGGTGGGAATTTTACGGGGGCTATACCTTAGAGGAGAAAGCAAACATTGTACAAAAATGAACAATGAGGGCCTCCCTGGTGGCACAGGGGGTTAAGGCTCAGCACTATGAAGCTATCTGCAGCCACTGCAGCCTGAGTTCGATCACCACCCAGGGAGCTTCCCACATGGCGCTTCAGACCTCTCCTATCTCATCTGCTGCTCCCCTCAGCAGTGTATTTCAGTCAGTCTTCCTGTTCTGCTCCCCACTCTGTCTCTGATGAATCCTCTCACCCCGTTCACCTCTGATCTACACCCCAGTTCTTGTATGCATAAATAAATAAAATAAATCTTTTAAAAAATGAACAATGGGTGCCTCCCCGGTGGCGCAGCGGTTGAGCACTGCGCTGTGGAGCTGTCGGCAGTGGCGACGCAAGTTCGACACCCGGCCGGGGAGCATCCCACATGGTGCGGCAGACCTCTCCTGCCTTGCCCGCTGCTCCCCTCAGCAGTGTATTTCTGATCTGCCTGTTCTGCTCCCCACTCTGTCTCTGCCTCTCGCCGCCCCACGCCTCTGGCCTGTACCCCAGCTTGTATGTATAAATAAATAAATCTTAAAAAAAAATGAACAATGATGTAAATATATAAATAAACAAATAATAACAAAGCCTAAACATGGTGACTGTACATTAAAGGTGGAAAAAAAAAGATTTCAAGGATAGGCAAAGAAACAACATTCAAATAGCATGAAGTTAAAAACAAACAAACAAAAAAACCCCAGAAAGATCTATTTTCTATGTACCAGTAAGGAGAAATGTTGCTTTAAGTTACAAACCAAGGTCCAGAACAGTGTACCCACTATGCTATCTTATGTGTAACAAAGGGGCGATGAGTGTGTGTGTGTATGTGAGTAGATATGCTTAATTTTGCAGAAAGGACTACTGAAAGGGCAACTAAGAAACGCATAAACGTTATCCACAGGCAGCAAGAGGAAACTAGGATTTGGGTCAGAAGTGGAAATGAGAACTCTAAATGGAAACCTTTTTACAGTTTGGACTGAACTTTGAAAATATAGAATTTTTTAAAATAAAAGTTGGGGGTAAAAAGCAGGAAGAAGATGGCAGAGAGAAAAGGGGGAAAAGAACAAGAACAAACAGGAAGAAAATTATGGAGTACTTTTTCAAGGACTAGTTACTGATTTATTTCTTACTGGAGATGGAATTCAGGAAAAACAGGAAAAGTAGTTTCCAGAGATGGCTGGAAAGAGGTGACCTTTGGCTTGATACCATAGACTGGACAAGGGGTTCAGAAAAGAGGTTTCCTGAGTGACCAAGGCTGTCGAGGAAGAACTCCAACTTGATCGAGGTGTAAGAGCCAAGTAATTATCAAGTCAGCGGCACAGCTTTTATTGCTGTTCATGTGCATTACTTCACCTTTCACCTCATTAAAAATACTATCACTGTCAGTACTACTTATGCTCCCGAAGAGCACCTCTAAATCTCATCAGGATCTCTAGGGTTTTTTACTTTTTAATCACACTTTGTTCCCTGTAGTACTTTTTTATTCCCACTGATAATCATTCCCTTGTTCTTTAAAACTTCGCCCACCTTGATTCCTGTGACAGCGAATGCTTTCATCTGCCATCTGGGGATCCACTGGGCACCGGGTCTTGGGCCTACTTCTTTGAGGCTTCGTCTCTTTGGTTAGCTGCTTGTTTCTTTTCTTTTCTGCCCTTCCTTTCCCCTCTTCCACCTCAGCTGTCATCAGGGTAGAGGTCAGACTTGAGTCATCTGCTTTTACCCCTCTATTCCATGGGCCTTTCTCATAGCTTCAACCAGTACCACTAAGCACAGATGTTCATCTAACTGCCACTCCTCAATCTTCAACTCTACCAAACATGTTCACTTGAATAGTCAAATGATTGTTCCCTTGATCTCCCCATGTACTAAATGGAACCCATCACATTCCTCCTTCCCAGATGCTCTCCCTGAACTGTCATCCTCATTTTTCTTGATGACATACAATTTTCTCAATTGTAAAATTGACATTTTGGGGTTATTGTAGGCTGTTCTTTTTTTCTCCCCTGCCAGGCAACTCTGAACTAGCCTCACTATAGAACTGTTTCCCTTTCCCACCCTTCCTTTTTCATGCCCATCTCATCAACCTGAGTTGTGCCATTGGCCCATAGTTACTACATCAGCCGTCTAGTTGCGGCCCTTACTTAAGATTTCTGCTTGGTTCCTCCCATGCATCCCATACTCTTCAGGACAAAAGAGCATCGTCATTAAGCGCACAGCCTTTGGGGGTGGTTTCTTATCATTAGTTTCATACCTTTTTTTTAAGATTTTTTTTATTTTATTTATACATACAAGCTGGGGTACAGGCCAGAGGCGTGGGACGGTGAAAAGGTTCACCAGAGACAGAGTGGGGAGCAGAACAGGCAGATCAGAAGTACACTGCTGAGGGGAGCAGCGGGTGAGGCAGGAGAGGTCTGCCGCACCATGTGGGATTCTCCCCGGCCGGGCGTTGAACTCTCATTGCCACTGCCGACAGCTCCACAGCACAGCGCTCAACCGCTGCGCCACCGGGGAGGCCCCTAGTTTCATATCCTGTGACACTTTCTATTTTGGAATATTTTTGTTCTCACCCAAGCGAGACTGTTAACTTTTTGAGTAATTCAAATGACAAACACCTTTGTTTTGAGATCTGGGACCACTTTTTTTTAAAGATTTATTTATTTATGCATACAAGCTGGGGTGTAGGCCAGAAGTGTCGGGTGGTGAAAGGATTCACCAGAGACAGAGTGGGGAGCAGAACAGGCAGATCAACTGAAGTACACTGCTGAGGGGAGCAGTGGGAGAGGCAGGAGAGGTCTGCTGTGCCATGTGGGAATCTCCCTGGCTGGGGATTGAACTCATGCTGCAGTGGCTCTGGATAGCTTCATAGTGCTGCATTTAACTCATTGCACCACCAGGGAGGCTCCTGGGACCACTTTCTTAAAGAACAAAATCAACATCCAAAACTGAGCAGCAACTACATGCCAAATATTGTCACAATTAGCCTTGGTATATCCTGCAGTGGCTATCACAGGCTGTTGAGGTAAGTGAACGGATACTTACTTGTTTGAAGAATGCAATCCCCCACTTTAACCATTTGCTCTCTTGGTTAGTGAATAATAGAAGAGCAATAAAAACTGGACTTTGCTTACATTCCCCTCCAGTCCTAGAATAAAAGTTTCAAATCCCGCCATTCATTCAGGAGAAGCCTAAGTTCCATATCCTCCAGTAAGCCCCTAACTTCTGATCATATGGACTAGTCCTGCCAGGGTTACAAAGAACAAGAAGTGTGGATTTTAGAACCATGTGGTTTGATTTACATTCTGCTACATACTACCTGTGTAGAGCTCTACAAATTATGTTTAGTTTCTTCATCTGGGAAATGAGAATCATGCCTGCTTTGCGATTATTTTGAGTTTTCAATGAAATTAAGTAGCAGTCTCAGTGTTAGTTCTTCTCCTTAATAATACAAAACCCTGAAACACTAATTTTCTTGCGTTTTATTTTTCCAAAATGACATAGAGCTCTCTGTGGACAGACACCAAGACCTCTTCTGTACCTAACCCTGTTGGCCTCAGGCAGCCAAGCACTGCCTAAGGCACATAAATACTGATTGGATGAATACAGACACAAACATGTTTGAGGGGTTCTTACTATTCTGATGCAACTTAATCAGAAACTCATTGAATACCGGCATGAACTAAACACTGTACAATGGGAATAGGTGGCTGGAAGGGACTGTTAGAAAAACGAAGAACATGTTAGTCTCCTGTAACACAAAGACTTGAGATAGGCAGCCCAGGAACTCTACAATGTCTTTAAGGTCCTAGGTTCTTTCTACATTCCTGTTCTGCTATCCTAAATGTCTGTCCCTTTTTATTTGAAAAACAACTTTTCCAGAAGGCTCATTCATTAGACAACTTATTACATACCATTTCCCACAGCTGGATCGCAGCTTCAAGGAAGTCTGGGAGGTAAGTACTCTTACTGAGTACATTGTCTCCCTAAAAATTTGGATTCTTTCAATACACATTTATGATAAAACTCTCCACAAAGTAGGTACAGAAGGAATGTACGTCAATGTATAAAAGGCTATATGTCACAAACCCACAGTAACATGATACTCAACAATGAAATTCTTAACCCTTTTCCTCTAGATAGGAACAAGACAAGGATGTCCACTCTTGCCATTTTTATTCAACATAGTATTGGAAGTCCTAACCAGAGCAATTAGGCAAGAAAAAGAAATAAAAGGCATCCATATTGGAAAGGAAGAAATAGAACTATCACTATATTTGCAGATGACGCTGTATAAAGAAACCCTAAAAACCCCACCAAAAACTGTTAGAAATAAAAATTCAGCAAAATTGCAGGACACAAAATCAATATACAAAAACCTGTTGCATTTCTGTACAATAGTAAAATACTAGCAGAAAGAGGGCCTCCCTTGTGGTGCAAGGGGTTAAGTCTCAGCCTATGAGCTATAGGCAGCCACTGTAGCATGGGTATTTCAGTAGATCTGCCTGTTCTTCTCCCTACTCTGTCTCTAATGAATCCTCTCACCATCGCCCCCACCTCTGGCCTACACCCCAGTTCTTGTATGCATAAATAAATAAATCTCTAAAAAATACAGGTAAAAATACAGGTAACGATATACAGTCATGAATATTAACTAGACTTATTATGGTGATCATTTAACAATATATGCAAATATCAAATCATTATGCTGTACAACTAAAGCTAATATAATGTTAAATGTCTATTATAATTAAAACAAAAAGTTTGGGTTCTGACAGTACAAATGAAAAGAATGGATATTGGGTAAGTAACTATCAGGATTTGCCAAATGAAGCTTATAATCTGCTTAGTATAGAGTACACCATAAGCAGATGGGAGGGGAAATGTTTAAGAACATTTTCAAAAGCAATCCAAAAATTTCTTCAGAAGTATATTGGGGTCCTCCCTGGTGGCTTAGGGGTTAAGTCTCAGCGCTGTTACCCTGTTACCTTAGTGCCCTGAGTTGGACCCCCAGCCAGGGAGCTGACCCACATGGCACAGCAGGCTTCTCCTGTCTTGCCCACTGCTCCCCTCAGCAGTTTATTTCAGTAGATCTGCTTGCTCTGCTCCCCACTGTCTCTGGTGAATCCTCTTCCCCCCTCTCCGGAACTTCTGGCCTACACCCCAGTTCTTCTACACAAAAATAAAAAAAAGAAGGATAATGGATAATAAAGGATGAGATTATTTGGTTAATGTCTCCCAAAGAGGTAAAAAATTCCCAAGAAATTTCTAGAGAACTTCAGGAACAAAATTTTTACTGTTGTCATTAAAATGAAACAAAACCTAACTGGTTCTTGTATCCCATCGCACATGCATAATTTATGGATGGACTAGGATTAAGAATAGAAGGCCTGCAGGGCCTACCCGGATTGAGCACTGCGCTGTGGAGCTGTCGGCAGTGGCGACGCAAGATCAACGCCTGGCCGGGGAGAATCCCACATGGTGGGGCAGACCTCTCCTGCCTCACCCGCTGCTCCCCTCAGCAGTGTGTTTCTGATCTGCCTGTTCTGCTCCCCACTCTGTCTCTGGTGAACCCTCTCGCCGCCCCACGCCTCTGGCCTGTACCCCAGCTTGCATGCAAAAAAAAAAAAAAAGAATAGAAGGCCTGGAACAGTTCACGTGGTACTTCTATCTTCAGAAAGTTGAATAGAGACTCCTGAGAACTCACTTAGATAACGGTTCCCAAAAGGAACCACTCCCTCCTAAACCACACATGGTGCTAATCTAATATGGAAAATGATGGTTAGTCTCTAAAATGGAACATTCTCTGGAATCAAACACATTTCTTTTTAACACAACGTAATTGCTGACATTTATTTTTTTATTTTTTCACTTTTTTACATCATTGCTCATTTTTATACAATATTTGGTTTCTCCCCTCAGGTGTAATCCACATAATTCTCCCACCACCACAGCACCCGTGAACCATCATCATAGTCCCTTACAGACACATTTTTTTAAAAAAAATTTTTTTTATTTTTGCATACAAGAACTGGAGTGTAGACCAGAGGTGTGGAGGGTGAGAGGATTCACCAGAGACAGAGTGGGGAGCAGAACAGACAGATTGACTGAAATACACTGTTGAGGGGAGCAGCAGGTGAGGCAGGAGAGGTCTGCTGCGCCATGTGGGTCAGCTCCCTGGCTGGGGATCGAACTCTTGCCGGAATGTCTGGTGATAGCTTGACAGTGCTGAGACTTTAACCCCTGTGCCACCAGGGAGGCCCAGACACCTTCTTAATCCCTCTTGAAATTTCAGACATAGAAAAATTCAATCTAAAGAGAATACAATGTTCAAGGAAAATAAGTGCAAATGGATTCTGGATTTATATCTGAAAGTACAGATGATATGGTATTATTTAGGGTTCCTCCAGAGAATCCATAATTCCACCAGAGAACCACAGATCATTTTATTGCAATGAATTGGTTTAGGTGATTGTGGGGAGGAAAGCAAGTCCAAAACATGGAATGTGGGGCCTCCCTGGTGGCTCAACGGGTTAAGTCACAGCACTGTGGAGCTATCCAGAGCCACCGCAGCATGTGTTTGATCCCCAGCCAGGGAGCTTTCCACATGGTGCAGCAGACCTCTCCTGTCTCGCCTGCTGCTCCCCTCAGCAGTGTATTTCAGTTGATCTGCCTGTTCTGTTCCCCACTCTGTGATGAGTCCTCTCACCCACCCACCCCCACACCTCTGGCCTACATTCCAGCTTGTATGCATAAATAAATCAATCTTTAAAAAAAACAAAACATGGGGCCTCCCCGGTGGCGCAGCGGTTGGGCGCTGCGCTGTGGAGCTGTCGGCCGCTGGCGATGCCGGTTCGACACCCGGCCCGGGAGAATCCCACATGGTGCGGCAGACCTCTCCTGCCTCACCCGCTGCTCCCCTCAGCAGTGTATTTCTGATCTGCCTGTTCTGCTCCCCGCTCTGTCTCTGGTGAACCTTCTCGCCGCCCCAGCCTCTGGCCTGTACCCCAGCTTGTATACATAAATAAATAAAAATTCTTTAAAAAAAAAAACAAACAAAACAAAACATGGAATCTGTAGAGGAAAGGCAGAGTGAAACTCTTAGGTACATGCTAATGCCGCTCTCTGCTAGTGGAATTTCTTCTTCAAGGAACCCTCAGTTCTGTTCTTAAGGCCTTCTGCTGATTGAATCAGGCCCATCCAGATTATGTAGAATAAACTTTACTGAAATTCAACCGAGTATAGACTCAAATCACATCTACAAAACACACCCCCACCTAGATTAACTGGGGAGTACAGCCCAGTCATGTTGACACATAAAACTAATCATTATAGTGATGTTTATGTTTCATTTTGTTTTAAATTTCCCTCCATGAACATGTTCTTGCTGAAAATAAATCAAAAGCCCATTCAGGCTTCTAATAAGAGAGAGAGTCAATATTATCAATGTGTAGCATCAGCATTAACACATATCTGGTCTATTTAGGTCATTAACCATCTGGTCAAAGGAGTCACTTTGAACATAACTCATTCATTGGTCATATGCTATAGCCTAATTCCATAAAACTATTGTTGGTTTATTGGTAAGAAAATCAGTTCTCCAAATCAACTGAAGTTAATACCTACATAGGAGGAAGCATTTCGAGGAGCAACTGAGTATTATTTCTTTATTCATAAATAATTTCATCATGTCACAAATATTTAATGAGTACTGGGCTAAGTTAGTTGGCTATTTTGACTCTTCTGGTATGAAAATGGTAGATGCTTTAAACACTGAAACCTACATAAGAATTGAAAGCATTTTGTTTTGAAGCATACCTGCTACCTACTAATGATACATAAAAATTATTTTCTTTCTGAGACTCAGTTTGTTTACCGGTGAAATGGGAATAATGACTACTATCTTAAGGTTTTTGGGGGAGGAATAGATGAGAAAATATAAGCACTTGTAATACAGTAGATGCTCCACAAATATTGCTTTTCTGCTTCTTTTCATGAATATAGCCTTCACAAGTAAAGTCGCTCCAATTTTTTTCAGAGTGTCCCATTTGATAGCATTATTTTGAATATCAATATGCAGCAAAAAAATCAAATGAGGTTACCAGTGCTCATGAACTTATCACATTGACTATACTCTCTCTCTGTTGTTTCCTTTGTATTTCCTTATCTATTTCTGTGACCTTAAGTAAAAACATGAAGACCATTCTATATGTTATTATTTCAATCAACCATGAACACAAATAAAATCACCTGGTGTCTACAACTGCTTTTTTTATTTGAAAAATCAGCAATTTTCTAAATTGTATTTGAAAATGTTTCTGTGAGTCATAGTGATGAAGTTCTGAACAAATATTAGGTGTCACCAGGTCTCAAGTGTTTGAAATAATTTTTGACTGAGCAAAAAAGAAGCATATCTTAATATCAGAATCATGTGGGTTGGCAGATGCACAGATTGGTTTTGTTTTATTGGTAATTGCATAAATAAGACCATTTTATTTTCCCTGAAAAAGAAATGGAGATAAATCTACAAATATTCTTTGATCTCTGCTGTCCACTACCATTATCAATTTGGTCTGTATTCTTCCAGACCACTTGTCCACGAATATACATATATATTACAATTAACAGATTGATGAACCTATGTAGAAAGAAGTTATTTGACTTGACTAAGGAAAATGGGATCCATTATTGATTTTTATCATATAAAATTTGTGATGATGTGTAAGAGAGTAGTTGGAGAGAAAAGTGAAGAAAGAAGGGAGGTCTTGCCAAGAGTAATAATTTGGTTCTCTATATTCTCTGTATTTCTTTGACTTTTCACTTTTAGTCCCCTGAGTCCATTTCTGGCAAGTTGCACCATGGCAGTTTAAAGATCTTGCATCCAGTTTCATCAACCACTGGCTCAACAAAGACAGATAAACAGTTCCCTGTGCCTTCTGAAAGTGCCACAGTCCAAGTGCTTTCGGTTCCATTTTATAAATTAAATAAAAAGAAAAAGAATTTGGGCTTTAAAGTGCAAACTGAAGTTGTCATGACTCTCAATGTCAAATTCTTTCTGTATTCATCTGAAATAAAAATTTCCACATTAATTATTTCATTAATTTCTTTAAAAATATGAGGTAACTTCAAGTTCCAGAGACCATATCATAGATCCATTTCTCCTTGCTCCTCACTGCTAAGTACAACTAAGATCCCAGGAAATTATGCAATGTCCATCACAAAGTCCATCATAAAGAGACTGGTGGTGGAAAGAGGAATGTGGGCTGGCTTGAGACCTCAGGACTTGAGGAAACAGTGGTGAGCTCCCTGGTTTTTCAGTACTCTCAACTGGGTGCTGGAGAAGCCTGCAACCTCCAGAGATGGCAAAAAATAAACAAATAAACAAACAAAAGGGCCCTAACAAGACCAATGAAAAACTTGTTCTTTCTGGCCAAAGGTGGAAAAGGAGAGGTGCCCAGTCCAGTAGAAGATTAATATTTTTGACACACCCACCCTACCCCAATCAAACACTGTGGGGTCAGCAGACTCTGAATGGGTACTATAGCTTTGCCGCCACCCCTGTCCCCCTCATTCAGCAGCCTCGCTGGGAGGAAAGCTTTCCTTCTCACCTGTGAGCACAAATCAACATCGAGTAGGAGCTCCAGCATCACCAGAGGCCTGGGGAAGCACTTTCCTCCTCCTCCAGTGGCCCCTCTCTACCCTCCCAGAACTGAGTTGGAGTCCCATCACCAGAAACCCAGGCTAGCTATGCTCTGCCCCTGCTGGTGGCATCAGTGGAAACCAAGCAAGGAATCCATACTGCCCATACCCCACCCAGCAGTAGCAGGTAGCCAGGTCAGTACTTACAGCTCCTGCAGGCCTGGCATCTCTCAAACCCCTACCGGATGGCACTAGGCTGCTCAGGAAGGCACAAGATCTCCTGATCCCTGCCAAATGGCAGATGAGGGAGGCCCTTTCCTCTCCCACCAGTGGTATTAGCTGAGAGCTTGTGGGGGAGTCTGGACAGCTGCTGCTCCCCTCCCACCTGGCATCAGCAGAGGATCCAGAAAATTTCACCCCCTACCTACCGTCAGTGGTGACACAGTGAGGAGTCTGGACTTGCTCTCTCATCTGCCAGTGGCAGCTAGTACCCCTCACTCTCCCAATTACAGAGTATAGGAAGGATCTCAGGTAGCTAGAGGAATGGCTCCTCGAAATTTGCAGAGAAAATCTTAGAAAGATACCTGACTGATCCAAACATAAAACTAACTAAATCAACATGCCTGAGGTCTGAGAACTGAACTGCATTGTGGAATATCACCTGTTTTCAAGGTGGCTTCAAGCAGCACACAAACAAAGCATACCAGTGGAGCACTGCAAGGGTTCTATAAACTGAATTGTCATTAGAACTACAATCCACAAAAGTAGGCCAGGACCGGTGCACTGAACCTAATATCCAAAATGTCCAGAAGACAATAGAAAAGCACTGATCATACTCAGAACTAACTTATAAAGCAGGAATGGCTAAATTAATATTAAATAAAGTAGACTTCACACCAAACAAAGTTACAGGGACAAAGAGGGATATTACATACTGATAATTACATAGCAATTGTAAATGTGTATGCGCTAACAGCAAAGCTTCAAAATGCATGAAGTAAAATTTGATAGAAATGAAAAGGAGAAACAGACAAATCCACAATTATAGCTGGAAACCCCAATACCTCTTCTTAGCAATAAAACTACTAGACAGAAAATTAGCAAGATTATGCAACTCAACAACACCATAAAGTATCAGAATCTAGTTTATAGGATACTACATTCAACAAGTGCATAACTCATAGTCTTTTTAAATACTCATGGAATACTGATAGCTCATATTCTTTTTTTTAAGATTTATTTATTTATGCATACAAGCTGGGGTACAGGCCAGAGGCATGGGGTGGCGAGAGAGTTCACCAGAGACAGAGCGGGGAGCAGAACAGGCAGATCGACGGAAATACACTGCTGAAGGGAGCAGCGAGCGAGGCAGGAGAGGTCTGCAGTGCCATGTGGGGAATCTCCCTGGCTGGGCATCGAACTCGCGTCGCAGCTGCCGACAGCTCCACAGCGTAGCGGTTAACAGGGAAGCCCTGATAGCTCATATTCTGAGCCATAAAACAAACTTCAACTGTGTAAAATAACTGAAATCATACAGAACTTGTTCTCTGACCATAATAAAATCAAACTGGAAATCAATAACAAAGTCAACAGGAAACCTCTAAATACTTGGAAACCAAACAACACATTCTCATTAATCCATAGGTCTGAAAGGAAATTGCAAGGAAAAAATTTTTAAAATATAACCAACTGAATGGAAATGAAAATATAACATAACAAAATTTGTGGAATATAGCTAAAATAGCACTGACGTGGGAGTTTTGAGTACTAAATGCTTCCATTAGAAAAAAAGAAAAGGTTTCAAATTAATCATGTACGCTCCCACCTCAAAAGACTAGAAAAAGAATACATGAAAATGAACTCAAGGCAAGCAGAAGGAAGGAAGTAATAAAGAGCAGAAACCAATAAAATTTAAATAGGAAACAATAGATAAAATCAATTAAACAAGAAGCTGTTTCTCTAAAAAGATCAATAAAATAGATAAATTTATAGTAAGATTGACTAAGATTAAAGTAGAAAAGACATAAATCGTTAATGTAATAAACGAGACAGGGGAGCTTATTATCATCCTGTGACCACTGAAAGGATAAAAAAGGGAAAATACTAAAGAAACCTTATGCACATAAATTTGATAGCTTTGATAAAATGGACTAATTCCTTGAAAACCACAAACTACCAAAACTCAGTCAGTATAGAATTTATAATCTGAATAGTCCAAAAGCTATTTAAAAAATTATATTCGTAATTTAAAAGATCTTAAAAAAAAAAAAGCTCCAGGTCCACGTGATTTTTTGCTGGGACAATTCTACCAAACATTTAAAGAATTAACACCAATTTCACACACTCTTTTCTAGAATACCAAAGAGAACACATGTACTGGGTTCCCCAAGGCCATTCTCGGACTCAATAATTCACCAGGAGGGTTCACAAAAATCAATCTATAGTCAAATCCTGATCGTAATTTATTATAATTCCGTGACCTGGGCATCAATTGGAGGTTGGTCATAGACCACCCTCTGCCTTGCACCAAAATTCCAGACTTCCAGAAGGAAAACAGGTGTTCAACATAAACCATATTGTTTGTACAAACAGTTCAGGCACAGTTAGCTACTCTCATTAGTTCTGGGAGTGGTGGGACCACGCCCCAAATCCAGTTGCCAGATGCCACACAGATGCAACCTTGTCAGTAGGCCTTATTAAAGGACAGCAGGCAAGCTTGCTATGCTAACTCTTTTTTTGCATGGCTTGGAAATCAGGTAACTTGAATTCTAGTCCCAGCATAAAATCATATTTGTACAAACAGTTTAGGCATGGTGAGCCATTCTTATAAGTTCTGGGAATGGTAGGAAACCCTCTTGAAATCCAAGTTCCCAGGTGCCCACCAAGGGCCTGATATGTTAACTTTTTTCTACACAACTTCCCAATTCATTTTATGAGGCCAGTATTCTTCTAATACCAAAATTAGGCACATACAGCATAAAAAAAACCAAAACCTTCAAAGCCAGACTTTTACCTCTCATGAATTTTGACCAAAAAATCCACAACAAAGTGTTAGAATACAAAAAGTATACAAAGAATTATATTATGGCCAAGTGGGACGAATTCCAGCTATGCAAGATTAGTTGAAAAATCAATAACCAATTAGCCTAATTTACTATATCCACAGAGTAATGGAGAAAAATTAAATGATGATGTCAATTGATACAGAACAAGCATTGGACAAAATTCTGCATTTATTCATAAAAACTCTCAGCAACAAAAACAGGATACTTTTTCAACTTGATAAACAGCATCTACCCCAAAAAACTGCAGTTAAGAGTTTTCTTAAAGGTGAAAGATGATATGTTTCCCCCTTAGATAGGAAAGAAAGAAAGGAAGTTTGCTTGCACCTCTCTTATTCAGCATATCACTGGGAGTTCTAGTCTGCACAATAAGACAAGTAAAGGAAATAAAAGCATATATATTGAAAAGGAAGAAATAAAACTGTCTGAATTCACAGATAACATGATTGTCTATGTAGAAAACTCCCAGGAATCTGCCAAAAAGGGTGAGAGTAAGTGGGTTTGGCAAAGTCAAAGGATACAGGATCACACAAAAATTATTTGTATTTCTATATACTGATAATGAACAATGAATGAGAAAACTGGAATTAAAAGCACAATACTAGTTATAATCAAATAAAATAAAATTCAGTCTATTCTCAACAAAACATGCACAGGATCTGTATGCTGAAAATTCTAAAATGCTGATGAGAGAAATGAAAGATCTGAATGGAGACATATACATACAGTGTTCATGGAATGGAAGACTCAATATAGTAAAGATGTCAATTCTCCCCTAATTGATCTATAAGTTTAAAACATTTTTTTTCCAGCAAGGTTTTTGTAGATAACAGCAAGCTCATTCCAAAATGTATATGGAAGGGGAAATGTCCTTGAAAGGCTAATGCAATTTTTTAAAAGGTTTATTTTTATTTTATTTATGCCTACAAGAGCTGGGGTGTAGGCCAGAGGTGTGGGGATGGGGGTGAGAGGATTCACCAGAGACAGAGTGGGGAGCAGAACAGGCAGATCTACTGAAATACACAACTGAGGGGAGGAGCAGGCGAGACAGGAGAGGTCTGCTAGGCCATGTGGGTTAGCTCCCTGGTTGGGGATCGAACTCATGCCACAGTGGCTGATAGCTCGATAGCACTGAGACTTTAACCCCTGTTCCACCAGGGAGGCCTGATAATACAATTTTGTAATACAATTTTGAAGGAGAATAAAGTGGGAGGAATCACTCTAGCCAATGTTAAGACTTATTATAAATCCATAGTAGTCAAAATTGTTCCGTATTCACAAGGATGGACACATAGAAGAGTAGAACATAACACAGAGAACCCGGAAATAGCTCCACTACAAATATGCCCAACCAATTTTGACAAAGGTGCAAAAGCACTGCAACTGAGAAAGATAGTCATTTTAACAAGTAGTGTTTGAACCACCAGATATCCTTAGGCAAAAATATGAACCTCAATTTTTTCCATACAAATATTAATTTTAAATAAATCATAACTGTAAAAACAAAATATAAAACTATAGCGCTTTTAGAAGGAAACAGAAAATTTATGGGGCTTGGGTAGGTAAAAATGTCTTTGACATGATTACATAAACGCAAACATGGACAAGCTGGATTTCATCAAAATTAGAAATTTTGGTCGGCAAAATCTCTGGAGAAGATGAAAAGACCAGTTACACACTGGGGAAATATTTGCAGACCATGTATCTGACAGAGAACTTGTATCAAGACTATATAAGGAATTCTCAAATTTTAATAGTAAAAAGCAAGCAATATAATTAGGAAATGGGTAAAAGATATGCACAGACACTAAACCAAAGACACTAAACCAAAGACAGATGGCAAATAAGCATATTAAAAGATGTCCAACACCATTAGCTATTAGAGAAATGCAATTAAAAACAAGGAAATATCACTGCACACCTATTAGAATGACTAAAATGAAAATACAATGACATCCCAAGTGCTGGCAAAGATAAAGAGAAATTGGATTTGTCATATATCGCCAGTGGAATGCAAAGTGGTACAGACAGTCTGGAAAATTCTGGCAGTTACTTACAGCACAAAACACACACTATCCAACCCAGCAACTGTACTCTTGGGCTTTTGTCACAGAGAAATGAAAACTTATGTTTATATTAAAAACTCTACATAAATGTTCATAGCAGTTTTATTTGTAATAGGCAAAAACTGGAAACAGCCCAAATATCCTTTGATGGGTAAATAGTTTAAACAGACTGCATAACCATACCAAACCAATACAACTACTACTCAGCAATAAAAATGAATGAAATTTTGATATATGTTACAACTTGGGTGGGCCTCAAGGAAATTATGCTGAGTGAGGAAAAGCTGATTTCAAAAGGTATGATTCCATTTATATAATATTCCTGAAAGAACAAAATCCTAGAGATGGAGAACATGTTAATGGTTGCCAAGTATTAGAGTAGGAAAAGGAAGTGATGGTGACTATAGTGGATAGCAGAAGGAATCTGTGGTGGAGGAACAGTTCATTGTGGAGCTTACTCAAATCTGCAAGTGATAAAATCGCATAGTATTACATGCACAGACAGAATGAGTGCATGTAAAACTAGTGAAATGTGAACGTCTATGGACTGTACCAATGTCTATGTCTTGGTTATGTTATTACAACTGGGGGAACCTGGGTGAAGAGTACATGGGATTGTTCGGTAATATTTTTTACAGATGCTGTGAATCTGTAATTATTTCAAAATAAGTATAATGTGAAGTCTGAAGGACTGTATTTTAGAACTCACACATTTGTGTATTATTAAAGTAGAACTGCATCTTTAATGTGGAAAACAAACTACAAGAGTCTACATTTGTGGTTAGCCTAGCAATGTAAATGAAAATGACAATATAAGTTCATGGCAATTGCGCGTGGTACATTTCTAAACCCAGACAGGTAAATCAAAAAGGGTTTGTGGCTATAACATCTGTATGAGTCAGGACCCCACCAGAGAAGCAGACTAATAGAAACACACACACACAGACAGACACACACACACACAGACAGACACACATTCATTTATTTGTTCATTCAAAAGAAGCTACTGGCTTACATAATTGTGGGGCTGGCTAAGTGAATGCAAAATATGTAGGGCATGCATTTACAAAGGAAAGATTCAAGAGAATCTCCTCTCCTTTTGGCCAACTGATCAGGAGCTTTAATTGCATCACTGAAATATCGACACAGCAACACCTAGATAAGTGTTCGATTCAATCATGAGGGTTGTAGCCTAACCAACTGGACACCTCAAAAAGCCACACAACATCAGAAACCATTTGTGCTGGCAAATGAATAAATGGATCTTCTGCTAATAGCCCCCGTGGGCTTTATTATTATTACGGGTACCCCAAGCACAAACAACCTAAATCGGCAGCGGCCGACAAGTTTCCTACAGGAGGGTCCCGCTTCGGGAACTTTCGAGTTGGAAGGGGCGAGGAGACGCTTCCGAAGGGTTTCCACGGCCCGGCACCTCCCCTCGTCCTCTCCGGTACTTAGCTGGGCCGAGGCTCCTCCCGGGAGCAGCGCACCCAGCAGGAGCCGCGCGGAACCCACCTGGAGCCCGGCGCGGCGGGTGCGGGAGCCTCGAGGGGGCGGAGCGTCGGGGCGCGCGGCGGTCGCGACGGCGCCCAGCCCGCCAGAAGAGCGCGCGGCGGGCGGACGGCGGGGAGCCAGTCGGGTAGGGCGAGCGCGGCCGGCGGTTGCGGGGGGGCGGCGAGCGTTAGGAGGTGGGGGAGGAAGGAAGGGGAAGAGGCGGAGCGTGGGAGCGCACAGTGTCAGGAATACAATAGTGCTCCGCGCCGCTTCAGCCGCCGCCGCCGCCGCCCAAGCCTGCCCAGCGCCGAGGCCTGACGGGCCGGGCGGGCGAGGGCCGAGGGCGGGAGCTGCCGCGCAGGGGGCGGCCCCGGCGGATCCGGCGGCCGAGGCGGGGAGCGGGGGTGGGGAGGAGATTAGGGGGCAGGTGTGAGGGAGCGGGGAGAAGAAAGCGAGCGGCGAGGGGGGCGGTGACCACTCCTACCGGACTCGCCCGGCACATTGCCGGGCCCCACTGAGGAGCCGGGAAGGAGCCGCGGCGCCAAGGTAGGCGCCACCGAGGTCGGACGCGGAGCGAGCGGGCTGAGGGATGGCGCGCCGGGTGGGCAGCGGGAGCGGCGGCCTCTGGGAGTCGAGGCGGGCGACGCGGAGCGCCGTGGGTCCCGGCCCAGCCTCGCCGCGCTCGGGGTCGCCCCGACTCCGCGTCGCGTCGCCTCAGCGTCCCCGGCGCCTCCGGGCCAAGAGCGCGGGTGGGCTGAGGTGAAGTGCTCGGCCGCCCCTCGCCGGCCGGGCAGCGCCGCGGGCGGGGGGCGGGGGCGGCCGCGGGCGCCGGTGCTCGGCGGCCGCTCCGGGCGCCTCTCGGGCAGGAATTGAGCGCCATAACTGTTGCGGCTGTTCCCTCCGGTGCCCCTCCCGGCGCCCCCTCCCTGCTCGTCGTCGGCCTGGGGTCGGGACGCCCGGGCTCAGCCCCTCGGCGGAGGACCTGCTCTGAGGGACGCCGGGCCGGAGGCTCCGGGCAGCGAGGGCGCGCCCCGGCTGTTTGGCTGTTAGGGGGCGGGAAGAACCGAGCGCCTGAGAGGGGGGCCGGGTGCTTCGAGGCGCGGCGAGGCCCGGGGCGAGCCGGGTGCCCCCGGAGCCGGAGCGCGGGCGCCCCTCGGGCGGACTAACTTTCCCTCCCCCTCCCGTCATTGTTCGGGCGCTGCCGGGCTGCGAGCGCCGCAACCGCCGAGCGCCGAGCGCCGAGCGCCGAGCGCCGGGCGGTCTGCGGGCTGGGAAAGCTCCGCAGGTCTAACGGGGAAAATTTCCCACCGCCTGGCACGGAAAGTTAACTTTTCTCCGTTGATCGAGTTGATTTTATTCGCTCTGCCGGGAGGTAATCGCTTGAATGTGTATATTACATAGCTGAGAGAGACCGCGTCTGTGTCTGTCTAACCGCCCACCTGTCTACCTGCTGACTCCCTCCAATCTTTTTCTCTGGCTTTTTTGAGCCTCTGGCTCTAAATTGCTCGGGCCCACCTGCGTTTATTTGTGAGCGGGAAGGGGGTGTGATCTTGAGTCAGTGACCTTAAAGGCGATGTGTGAAGGCGTGTTTAAAACTTGGTGTCGTTGTGTGGCCGTGGTACATATGGAATTCCTAGACATTTGGCTAGAAACTTGTTTGTCCACTTGTCTGACTTTTCTGAGATGCAAGAAAATCCATGGCCTCAGATGTGCGCGATGTTCCTTTGATGTGAGGTCCGTTTATCTGTAAAGGGGGGGATGAGATTCCCCACGCCTTCTCCTCTGCTGTCTGATTTATAAGAAATCAAAACCGTGTTGTTGGTGATTCCAGTGGCTTGGAGGGCAAGGTGAGCTCATTCTTACTATTCGATCTGATAAAGATAATTGTCTTTTTCTCTCTAAACTTGAATAGTAATGGGAAATAATTTAGGTAAAAAGTGGTTGCACAACATCTCGACTTACTTTAAGCAACCCAAAACCCACTTTTCTCTTAAATATTTAAGAGGTCTTCTCGTAAATAACTTCCCTCCAGCCTCTTCTTGTCAGCCCAGGGAAGGGGGTCGTTTATGGGGAGAGGATTCGGCCTAAACAAAGCATTTTGTGTTTTTACTTCACTTAATACTTTAATAGTGTCTGTAAATAATGAGGATGGTCTCTGTACCCTTTGAATAATGTAATTCTCATGCTTTTATAGCATCTTGAGATTACTCTCTGGATAAATGAAAATAGATTTCTCTCATCCCTTTTTGTTTAGCCTAGGAGTATTCTAACTCCATAACATACCATTTTCTCTTTCATTTAAAGTGAACTTTCTGAGTCCAAATACTTGAATTGTGAAAGGATAATACCGCTCTTCAAGGGGTGAAAGGAATCTATGAGATCTTTGGCAAATACATCTCAGACTGAGCTACCATCATTGCCACCTTTTCTTCATCTTCTCTACAGTTTTGTTAGCTAGGGAAGAGCTCAACCCAATATTGTTGCCTTGAAGCAGTTCCTTGCATTCTTCATCATCAATTCTGGAATACTCAGGAGTGTAGTAGTTCTAAAGCCCATACTTACTGTCTCCCTCTTTACTGAGTCCTGCTGCTGTTCCTTGACAACGTAGCAAATGGGGTCTCACCTGTAGGATCCTGTGAATCTTGGTGACAGGTAGGAGAAAGTGGAGAAGGGCCTCCCACTCCTTGAAGTATTAGGAGCCAGGAGAGACTTAGAAGCAGCCTTAGGGATGCTTGTGATCCACCTACTGGCCTGTAGAGAAGGCCAGAAGAGGTGATGGTACCAGGGCTCTCATCAGAGTAGAGATGTATGGGTTAGTGAAAGGTAAAGTAGAGAACAAAGGATGGTAAAGGTTTCTGGGTTGGGTATGAGCCTGTCCTTTGATAATGGTTGTCTCTAACCTCTCTTGTTTGTGTTCCTCCAACCATAACAACCCATTTCTCCCCTATGCTGCACAAAGCCATTTCTTCTTTTTGCCCATTACTTTGAAGTCTGGCTGGAAGTAAGCGAGTATTTCAGGACAAGCAGGGGAAGCAGGAGTCATCAGGTGTTTGTGAAGACATGTCATCATGGAGAGTTCTTAGAAGCCTTGATCAGGGATACAAGGATACAGAGATTAGGGCCCAAAATGAGGTTTAACATTATCATAGGATAAAACACCTATCTCGTGGAGCTTTTACACACAAAAAAGAGCTGAGGAAGGGATAGATCATATTCTGCCTTACGTGAAGGAAATCACTAGGAGATTACTTACAATGAGCTTTACTTACCTTGTAGGTGATAGGTGAGTGTTGTGACACACCCATTTGGTGTTCTCCTAAAATGGCTAACATGAGTACATTTGAATAGTTTGATTCCTACCTGTTGTTTCTGTTACAGTGGCTGGGAAATCTGAAGCATTGGTTTGCAGAGTGGGGAGGATCTAGGATGAGTGAGTTGACATGATGAACAAATAAAGGGTGCCAGCAAGCGGTTACAGACCAACGAACTATTGCTTTGGGTTTTCTGTTTTCTGGAATCTTTGAGACTCCCCCATGATTATTTTTGCCTCTTCCCTGTAGGTTTCTTCATAGACAGTAGCAGCAAAGCTCTTACCATCAGACCTGCCTCCGTGCTTCTCCTGAGGGACAGTGAGATAGAAGGATCCTTGGGAGAATTTGCCTGACCCTATAGCTGAGGAAGGTAAGGAAGGATCCTATAGCTAAGAAAAGGAAGTTAAGAACCCAGAGGGCAGCCTACTGTAGAAAGTAAGGGATCTGGTATGGGAAAATAGTACTGGGCCTTTGAGCAATAGAATATCTATGTGTTTATTAATATTCTCCAAGCACTTAATAATTTAATCTCTCCTTATCCCAGAAGCCATGACTGAGCCTTGCTGCCCAAGGAGCTCCTTGTCCGTTGGTTTTTGCTGATAGGCAAGGAAACTTGAGCCTGGGGTGTTTTTTTGGGGGATAGCTGACACGAGAATATGGTGACAGCATGTCCAGTACACTAGACCGTGTGTGTTGCAATCTCCTGGGAAAATTATTAATCTTTGTTAGATTTCAAAAGCTTATTTTGATAGAATATTTTAATTACAAAACCTTGCAAGAATAGTACAAAGAACTCATGTATGTATTCCCTTTACCCAAGGTCACCAGCTAACAGTTTGATCCCATTTGCTTTATCATTTGCTCATTCTGTTTCTTTTTCTGAGCCATTTGAAAGTAACCATTGAGAGATTAGTACTTGTCAAGGGCACCCTGTCAGGAAGGGTGACTCAGGTACAGCCACCGGTCATAGCAGAACATTAGTGGTGACTCAGGGCCCCATAGGCAAAGTGAAGTCTAATTCTAGCTGATTTACATTTGTAAATCACATGGAATCTGGTGGTAGAGTTGGTGGTAGAGTAAAAGTGGTTAAGATAAACTCCCCCTTTACTCATTCTTGTCAAGTTTGTTCCACACTATGCCAGACTTTAGTATTGTTATGAAAATCCACCCGAGAGTCCCCATCTTTTCCATATCCTCCGACATTCTCATTTAATTCATTCAGCATATGTGTATTGAATGCCTCCTATTTGTTAGGGGTATGGGGGTAAATTAGAACACAACATCTAGTAGAAAGAAATAAGAAAATTCACTATCACAGTCGGGGGAAGAGTGTTCTGCTGAAGGGGTTTACAGGTGGTGATGTTGATGGGAACATCAGTCTGGTTAAGAACCTGAAGAGGGCCTCCCTGGTGGCGCAGTGGTTGAGCACTGCGCTGTGGAGCTGGCGGCGTGATGCAAGTTTGATGCCCAGCCAGGGAGAATCCCACATGGCGCTGCAGACCTCTCCTGCCTCGCCCGCTGCTCCCCTCAGCAGTGTATTTCTGATCTGCCTGTTCTGCTCCCCGCTCTGTCTCTGGCGGACCCTCTCGCCGCCCCTCGCCTCTGGCCTGTACCCCAGCTTGTATGTATTAATAAATAAATCTTAAAAAAAAAATAAAGAACCTGAAGAGTAGATACCTGGGACTTGTGTGGGATGTAGGTAAATGTAAAGATTCACTTTTCCTTGAGGCTTGCTGTTCTTAGTTGACAAGGTTCATGAGTTAGAGAAGCCTTTGGTTCATACACCTGGCACAGGCTATAGGCCAACTTAGATTCTAATCCAGTGCTTGATCTTGGCCAGTTACTTTTCTGTGCCTTGGTTTCCTCATCTACCAAGCCACATCTGAGGTAATAATTAATTGACGTAATAATTGCTCTGTAAACATTCATCTGCAGTATGTGGGGGAAATAGCATGGAATGTATTAGGTATTAAGAAGGGACCCAAGGGGGTAGTCCTATTCTACAACTATCTAGGTATTAATTATACTGCGAGCTATAATGGAGATTACTATAGGAGATAATAAGAGCAACAATGATCTGTTAACCATTTTCAGTGTGCTGAGCACTTGGGATATCTCTCTGAAGTGTAAGGCTCAGAGAAGCGTGAAGCAAAGGTAACTTTCCCAAGGTCAGACAGCAAGTTAAGAGGTAGAATGCTTCTGTGTAGGAAACCAGCAATGTGCCCTGGAGCCTGAATGATGAACATAAATAAGCAAGGTAAAGAGAGAAGGGATTGCTAACCAGAGGGAACAGCAGGTGTTGCGAGGGCACTGAGGTGGGAGAGAGGTCTGGAAAGGATCCAGAGAGGTTTGACTAGGACCTGGGGAAAGAGATGAGGTAGGTAGAGGAAGATTGACAGGGCCTTATGGGACCTCGTTAAGGAGCTTGTGATTTATTCCTAGGGCATTGGGAGTCTGCTAGAAGGTGTTTTTTACGTTTTCTTATACCACACAAGAGTGTGTGTGTGTGTGTGTGTGTGTGTGTGTGTGTGTGTGTGTGTGTGTGTGTGTAAAATCCAGAAAAGCCTCTAGTGAGGCCTAGAGAAAGTCATTTCCAAGCAGGATTTACACTACAGTATGACTGTTAAGTGCTTTGTTGTTGTTCCCCCTGCTCAAAATAAAGTCATTTCTTAACACACCTGTCTGCTGTACGCCTGTAGAGCAGCCAGGGACGCTTGGTCTCATACATGTTGGAAACTTAAAAAAAAAAGTGTCCCACTTTGTGAAGCAAATGTGTAGTTCTTAACCAGTTTTTACTGGCCACCATTAACATGGCTAGAAAGGGTGGTTATGTGATGGTGGACGAAGCTGATCCTACAGAATACATCCAGAAGGAGGTTTAGTTAAACTCACATAGATGATTCTTTTTAGGCTGCATTAAGGGAGTTCTTTCAGCTTTCCCTGGCCCTGTCAAATGGGGATAGGGGAGTAGAATTGGGAGAAAAAGTAATTCCTGAAACCTCAATTTGTCAGTGTTAGAAATGAAACTGTTGAGTATAAGATTTTTGTTTAAATATGATAAAGATGTTTCAGTGACTAAATGGAAATTTTTTGTGGTTTTTTTTTTTTTTTTTTGTATTTGCCATCTGTGATGGCAGACAGTGTATTTGTGAGAATCTGGGAAGAGTTAGACATTTTTTCAATACTTTATATATTCTCGTCCAGGTACTGCAGGTTTTTGTTTGGCACTATTTCTTACACGCAGAGTAAACGCCACAAAACCAGTGTTCCCTTCCCATATGGACCCCACCATAAACATATTTACTTTGAAGTAGCCTGTGTTGGTTGACTTTTTTTTTTTCTTCTTCTCTCTCTCTTTGGTTTTTGTTTGTTTGGTGGGAGAGAGGTAAGCCGGCTGCTGGATGATCTAAGATAGCCTTGCTTACACATGATTGGGTGCTCTAGGAGGCCTTAAGCTGGGATGGTTCATCTCTACGCCAGGTGGTCTCTCCTCCAGTTTTTTCTAGTCTGGATTTTTTAATATGTGGTCTCAAAGTCACAAAGCATAGCAAGCAAGAGCAAGTGCCAGTATACAAGCACTTCTCAAGCGTCTACCTATGTCACATTTGATATTGTCCCATCAGCCAAAGCGTGGAAATGCTTCCATGGCTGAGCCCAGAGTCATTGTAGGAGGGGATCATCCAAAGGTGTGGATGTAATGGGATGCCCCCCAAATTAGGGACCATTACTGTGATAATGAATTTAACCTTTTTTCCTTCAATAAATTTTGTTAAACACTCATTTCTAAATGTAATGTATTCTTGTGTCTATAATTGTGCCACCTTCTCTTCCACCAAGTGTGGAGCTAAGTGATGTTTTTTTCTAAGAGAATGCTGGGGAGGGGGTGTGGGGAACAATAGGGCTCTGAATTCTTGTGACTTGCTTGACTGCTCACTTATCTTCTGTGGCTATTATCAAAGGAGCCTTGGGTTTCCTCAAACCCCCCCTTCAAGCTTTATCACAAAACAGTAGTATACTAACTAGACTATGTTAGGTTTTGTAGTTAGGTAAAAATATAGTTAGTTGGGAATTCATCACTATCTGAAAGATGAGGGAAACATTTCCAGTCTTTTCTTGTAACTGTTATGTGGAATGTAATCCTTACTTGGACATTATAATGACAAAGAATTCTCTGTAGATGTTTTGTTTGTCCAAGATTTTAAGATCTCCCTGTGGTTCTAGCGAAGAATCCTGCATTATGCTGTGAAGTGAGTGCCCAGTGATTGGCATTTGAAGGGCATCAACCTTTGGCCTTTGATTGTGAAGATTTCAGAAGCAACCCCTTTTGTATAACAAATAGATGTTACAACTGACTTGTGACCCAAAATATATGAAAATTTCAATTCATTGGATCCTAGGAAGCACATGTGGGAAACCGAGTAGAAGGCTCACTTTGTACATCTTAAAGATGTGTATTTCTCCAGGTGATAGACTCTCGGCTTTGCTTCTTTCCTCCTAGAATAAAAATGAAAAATCTCTGACATTTTAAAAGTCAGTGACTTGGAAATAGCCATCAAAATTATAAATGCACATATCGTTTGACCCAGCAAACACTTCCAGGAATTTATTCAGCAAATATTTGCATATTACTTGGACTGTTGCTTATAATAGCAAAAGATTGGTAATATCCTAAGTGTCAATCAAGACTTGGTTATACAATTGAACATTGTACTGATATTGCATGATCTCCAAGATGTACAAAGTGAAAAAAAGAAAGAATACAGCACGGTGTATTGTGTGCTATTTTTTGTGTAAAGTAGACAGGGGGCAATAACTTATAAATTTTGACTTAGACACAAGTATTTCTGAAAGGATATTCAAAACACTGAGAGCTTTGGGGCATATATGACCTGGAGTAGAGGGTGGGAGGGACACATTTTCACTGTGTTAACTTTTGTATACTGTTTCTGTATATTGCCCTATTTTTAAAATTAAATACATTTATTTAAAATAAGATGACACATAGTGATGATGATGTGAACCTCCATGGACCCCCAACCTAATTTTACCTGATCAAAGCTATTTAAAAATATACCTTTCCTGTAAATGACTCAAAATAGTGTAGTTATGAGTTTTTATATCTATAGTCCTGCCTTTTCCAGAATAGCATATGAGTGAAGTCATACAATATAGCCTATTTTGGTCTGGCTTTTACTTGGTTTATCTATATTATGTGAATTAATGCTTGTTCCTTTTACCACTGAATAATTTTCTATTGCATGGATTTACCACAGTTTGTTCACTCACCTGTTGAAGGACAGCTTGACTGCTTCAGTTTCTGGGTGATTATAAATAAACTTGATATGAGCATTAGCATAATACAGTGAACATAACTTTTCCATTCATTTGGGTGAATGGGGATGGGACTGCTGAGATTTTGTAAGAAACTGTCAGACTGTATTCCAAAGTGATTCTATCATTTTGCATTCCCACCACCAGTAAATATGAGGTGTCTGTCAACGTCCATTGTCCTCCATGTGGATGTCCAGTAGTTCAAGAACCGTTTGTTGAAAAGACTGTCTTTTTCCATTAAATTGCTTTTGCACCCATTTCAAAAATGTGACGATGCTTGTGTGGGTCTATTTCTGAACTCTTTTCTTCTGGATTGATCTGTGAGTGTATCATTTTGCCATTACCACATTGTCTTAATTATGACAGATTTATAGTAAGCCTTGAAATCAGGTAATATGAGAACTCTTACTTTTTTCTTCTATATCAGAATTGTAATGGTGTGAGAGCACATCCTTAACTTGTTCCAGTCTTGGAAAGCGGTCCATCTCTCACCATTAAGTATGATGTTAGTTGCAGGGTTTAAAAAAATATATATGTATACTCTGTTGTGCTGAAGAGTTATAATAGCAGGCCTGAGGCTCTCTTGAGAAGGCTTGCTTGCACAATTGGCCTTTGGTTGGTGACTGAGAAATTGGCATTTCAGTCATTTTGAAAATAAAATATTCTTTCATTTATTCCTTTTCTAAGGAATTCCATTTCCTTATGCTAATCCAAGTTCCCACCTTAATCATAATCTTTCTGCCTGAAGAATTTTCCTCTAACATTTCTTTTATACTAGTTCTATTGTTAGTAAATTCTTTTTGTTTTCCTGGGAAAGTCTTCATTTTTTTTCCTTCACTTTCGAAGGACGTTTTTGTGGCATATGGAATTCTGAATTTACGATTACTTTTCTTTCAACATATTTCTTCACTGTTTTTTTCCTTGCTTGCATGGTTTTTGATAAGTCTCCTGTAATTCTTATCCTTCCTCTGTAGTTAATACATCTTTTTTCCTCTGACTGCCTTCAAGCTCTTTGTCTTTGCATAGATGTGGCTTTTTAATATTTTTTCATATTCATGCTGCTTGGTGTTCTCTAGGCTTCTTGTCTCTGTGGTTTGTTTTATTAATTTTGGTAAGTTCTCAGCCATTATTTCTTCAAGTAATTTAATGTCCCATTCTTTTTTTCTCCTGGTGTTCCAATTACAAGTATGTTAATGATGTTTGATATTGTCCCACAGTTGTTCTGTTTTGTCATTCTTTCATTTTTTTATTTTAATTTTTGTTGACTTGATCAGTAAACTTGCTCTTCATGCTCACTGTCTGATTCTTTGGTTGTGTCAAGTCTACAACTAAGTATATTGGGGGTTTTTTTTGACTGTGGTTTATTTCTAGTATTTCTATTTGATCATTAATGGTTTATGTCTCTGTTGAAATTATCTGTCTGGTCTTGCCTTTTCCATTAGTCTTTAACATATTAATCATAATTCTTAGTTTTGTTTGTGAAATATCTGGTGTCATAGTGAGTCTGGGTTTGATGGTTGCTTTATCACTTGGAATAGTTTTTTGCCTTTTATTATGCCTCATAAACATGTTGGAAGCCGAACATAGGCAGGAGATACTGAGGTAAACATTTGATATGTTTGGAGAACACAGATTTCCTTCTAGGCCTTTAGTGTGGGGATTTGAGTTAATCTACTAAGGAGTTGTGTTTGATGTTTGTTTTTGCTATGGGCACCAGAGATTTCTGATTCCTATACGTGTTGTCGTCTTTTTTTGACTCCTGCTTGGCTTTGGGTTTATCTTTTGTGCTGTTTCCCAAGAGCTGTCTCTTACAGCCCTCCCAGTTGTATTCTGCTGTTACTTAACCTCTGAGCTAGTTTACCAGGTGGGGGAGGAGTGAGTACCCTGATGATTTGAGTAAGCCTCAGACTTAGGCAGGTATTAGAACCTGGGTCTGTTTTTTTGTTTGTTTGTTTTTTACATTTTTTCAATTGAGATATTTGGATACCCCCATCAGGTATTGCCACCCTCATACACCTACCACCACACCACCCATAGTCCACCACCATACTCCATTGTGTTTGTGGATCTTGAATGTATCCTTTGCAAGACTTCCTGCCCCTCCTCCAGGGTGGGAGCTTTTCTTTTCCCTCTGTTCTTTTTCCCCAGCTGTGATGAGTATCCATCAGTGTCCTTCCTTCTGTGTATTAAATCTTTTACTCCTTAATGAAGATAAGGGTAAGTGTCGGGTTGGATTTCAGCCAGCCAGCATCACGCTTGAAGTTCTCTGGGATTTTCCTTGATATCCTCCCTGTAACATTCCTACAGGAAAATTTTGTGACAGTCTAGGAAAAATTGGTAGGGTGATGGGACCCCCCCCCTTCCCCATGCAGAGCCCAGGAACTTCATGCTTTCAGACAGCCAATATTCTGACTTTCCGTAATTTGTCAGAATTTCTGGTTTATCATGCCAGTTTACATGCTCAGATCCTGTGTCTGTCTGCAGGCACATCTGTATTTTCGGGTGTCAGGATGATGGTTTGCGCTCTGACCTCAGTTCTCTGATGGATCAAAGAAAAGTCAATGAATGTCCTTATGTCTGCCTTTTTTCTTGTTGTAAGGGTGGGGATGATGGCTTCCCAGTGCTTCACATGTTGGAGCTGAAACCTGAATCCTAAACTAGGTTTTAATCTGTGTAAATGTCTAATGTGGTATTCTTTTTCTCACCTTGAATTTTGTGGTTTTTATGGCTAAAGAGCAGGAATAACTGATTCTGGTTTGTGATCAACCTTTTCAGTCTTTGAAAACCTCTGTACTGCTAGTAGTATGTTGTATCTTTGTCTTCCTCTCTTCCTAAATACTATATATATCTTTGTAATTACCGAGTACGTGGTTAGCACTCAGTAATAATTTGCCTCACTCAAAATTAGAACATGATTTAGTCTTCCTGATTTATGGGCTTTGTTAGTGACCATGTGTTTGTCGTTTTAATTACCCACATTTCCAGCTCCAATTAGTTCAGCAGATAATTGTCAAGTGTCCATAGTGTTTTGAGTGAGGTACTAGGTGTTGAGTAGAATACAGAGCCTCACCTGGTATGTGGAGTAACCAAAGGTTTCAGAAAAGCAATGGAAAGTCCCATAGATGGAAGTATATTGCAACCTGAACAATATCTCCATTTCAATCTAGAAGAATTTCAAAAATTCTTGTACAAATTCTGTGCTGTTTTAATTATAATAGTGATATATAAATGCATTCTAGAAAAAAATTTAAATTTTAGAGCCATTATTGTCCATGACAGTCTTATGGCGTATTCATTTCATCATATTCTTCCGAGAGTTAATGTTGATTACTATTTATGTATTACTGTGTAAATTGCTGTATAAATATCATGCCACTAATAATTTACTGAAATACTTTTATCTTTAAGGGAATAAGCTCTTAAATTCATTTAACTTATTTAAACATTTTAAAAGGACAGTTTTATTAGGAAAAGGAGAAAGGAAAGAGAAGCACCTGCATAGTCACCGGCAGGCAGCAGAGATGCCTCTTAAATTCATTTAATCTTTGAGTAATGTTTATTTTTTTTTTAATTTTCTAAGCAAATCCTTGTTCTTTTATTTCCTTTCTTAAAAACAAACTATATTGACATTTTTAAAAGGTAATGATATATTTCCAAGTTAAAAAATCAGATACTATAACACTGCAGAACAAAATAACATTTAATTATTTTTAATGAATTACTATTATTTTAATTGTTCTTTGTTAATTGTTTAATTCTTTCACAGAATAGAATTTCTCCCTTCGGGTACAGTCACTATAGTTCCGCCACAGGAATGTTTAAAGAGGCAACTGTCATCATTTAGTGGATGTGTGGCTGGATTATGATTCTTTATTTCACATTATAGTGTAACTCTTAATTTTCACATCTGAAAACTGTTAGTGACAGGTGGAATTGTAAGTCTCCTATAAATAAATGGGAATTACAGAAATTAGCAGATAGAAAGAAGATGACCTGTAACCTTTTAAAAAAATTATCATGCATTAAAATTGCCTTTTTGGGGTTGTGTATAATTCTGTGGATTTTGACACATACGTAGGTAAGTGTAACCACCAAAATCCAGGTACAAAACAATTCTGTTGCCACCCCCCCCCCAACTTCTTGGTGCTAACTCTTCAGTCATACTCTCATAACCACTGGTAGCCACTAGTCTGTACTTCATCACATAATTTTGTCACTTTGAGGATGTCACATAAATGGAGTCAAGCTATACATAGTTGTTTGAGTCTTTAGTTTACTTGCCATTTCTTTTGAGATTCATCCAAGTTTTGTATTCCAATAGCTTTTCCAATTTATTGAGTACTATTCCATTGAATGGATGTACCATGTTTGGGTTGTTTCCAGTTTGCAGTGATTATAAGTCTATCTGCTATAAAAATTTATGTGCAAGTGTTTATGTGTACATAAATTTGCATTTATCTAGGGTAAATACCCAGGAGTGGGATTGCTGAGAATTACACTACCATTTATGGTAAAACTACTTAGCTAGAGTTTGAATGCTAGAAGTGCTAGAGTAGCAGAGGCCCAAGTTGAGTGAATTTAGCCTCTTCGTGCACCAGTTTCCTCATCTATAAAATAACATTAATAGTAATTACTGACACAAATGTGTGGAATTAATGGAATAATAAGTATATAATGCTGAGCAATGTCTGGCATATCAAATTTATTATTGTTATCTTAACGTTTAGTAGAACCTTCGTCTTTGATTAATTAAAATGGAAAAGTTAAGTAATCCTTAGTTGTGGTATATTTGGTAGCCAAGCCTTCAAAGCATGCTAACTGTAGGGGAAATTTCAAAGGTTGTCCTTGATGGTGAAAAAGTTTAGGAGCATAGATGGGTAGGAATCCTATATAAAATGCAAAGGTTGAACCAGATGCCTAATTTTGATGGTTTAACTTGTCCTAAAGAACCACACTCAGGGCCTCCCTGGTGGGAGGGATCAAGTCTCAGCGATATCATGCTATCACTGCTGCGGCCTGGGTTCAACCCATGGCCAGGGAGTTAACCCACTTACGGTGCAGCAGACCTCTCCTGTCACGCCCGCTGCTCCCCTCAGCAGTGTATTTCATTCAATCCACCTGTTCTGCTCCCCACTCTGTCTCTGATGGATCCTCTCATCCCCCGTGCCTCTGGCCTACATTCCAGTTCTTCTACACTAAAATAAATAAATCTTAAAAAAAAAAGAACCACACGTTGAAAATTCAGCACATTGCTACACACTTCATAAGGAAGCTGCAAAAAGTAGCTCAGACTCAACTAACACTCACTGAGTGCTTGCCATATACCAGTCCCTATACTAGGCACTCCTCAAGCATGTGAACCTGAGTAACTCCTCACAAAATAATTTGGATAATCACTAACACTTTTATAATTTTTTTAGAGCTAACTGTTGAAAGTTCCAGTGAGGCCTGATTTCTTGGAGCTGCCATGATGTGAATGATCTATGATTTCTTATTCCCATCTTAAAAATACATCTTTTTGTAGGAAACCACTCTAGTTTTGGGGAGCACATTGAGGGGGAATTGTAAAAACTCAGCACACCCTCTCACATATCTCCCTACAGCATTAAATCATTGGGAAATGCATTGGAGGTCCCTTTCTTGTAAACTGCCATATGTGTTATGGTCTGCTTAAGTCTGAGCACAAATCAAGGGTAGTGGGAATGTGTTTTCCCCTGAAGAACTTCTCTCTATCCTGTGAGGTACACACAAAGGGCTACCCATTCACCTACTCAACTGTGGATGAGTTCCATTATGTGCAAAGGGGAACCTCGATGTCCCTTCTTTTCATGTTTGTTTAGTTGTTTTGTAATGCTTTCTCACATGGCACAGTCAGCAGCTCAGGACAGTTGTTTGCCTGGGATTTCAGAGTAACTGGGTAAAGTAAGAATCCTTGAGCACACAGACTGGAATGTCATCTCTGAACTATTTCCTCACTGCCTTCCCTCCCCAGTTCCAGGAACAACTCAACACTGATGGTCACCTGGAGCCTTTCCTCACAATGGGAACATCCTTCCCTCTGCCCTACCATTCCTGCCTGGGCCAACTCTTCCAAATCCTTGCAGATTTTATCTCAGCAAGAAACTTCCTCTTTCCCCAAACTCTGCTCATTTGTACACCATCCCCTTACTCCATTTTTCTTTAATTTTTGTCTTTCCTATTAACTTTGGCCCCAGGGCCATACTCTGTGACCTATTTTATATATACATGACGTGAAAGTTTACAACTCCCCAAATGGTAGGAAACCCTCAAGTTTTCTGCATCCTATCTCCTACAAATATCTGAAAGAGAATTGCCACCTGTTCTTTAACAAACCAAACATCAGTTCTCATTTTGTGTTAAGAAATTACATGTGGGCCTCCCCGGTGGCGCAGCGGTTAAGCACTGCGCTGTGGAGCTGTAGGCAGCGGCGACGTGAGTTCAACGCCCGGCCAGGGAGAATCCCACATGGTGCGGCAGACCTCTCCTGCCTCGTCCGCTGCTCCCCTTAGCAGTGTATTTCTGATCTGCCTGTTCTGCTCCCCGCTCTGTCTCTGGTGAACCCTCTCGCCGTCCCACGCCTCTGGCCTGTACCCCAGCTTGTATGTATAAATTAAAAAAATAAATAAATAAATAAAAATTACATGTAACATGTTCTAATAGCCACATAAGTCCTGTGGAAAGCAATAGTTTGAAAAAGAAATATGCATTTTGCAGACTGTCAAAAGAAACACTGTTGGTTTGCCATGCTGCCACTGTGAAAAGTATGGTGAGATAGTCTGCCTGGGAAGCACATGTCTTCACAGTGTAGGTTATAGTCAAAACTGCAAGCAGCTTTCCCCTGGCTCCATCATGGTTTCTAGCCTTCCCTATGATTCCTTGCCCACTTAAAATATTGAAGAGCACTAGGAATTTTTTCAAATTTAGACAAAACTTTGACTGTTAACAGTTGTATCCTACTTGTCTCACATGGAACTTGCATCTTACAACAGGAAGGGGTGTGTATGTGTGTGAGAGAGATGAGCCTAAATTTAGCTCTCTCTAGGATAGCCAATTCAAATCTAGGATAAACATTTTTTATACTTCTAAATAAACCTACCTGTAAAAATCCAGTTACACCCTATAGTCCCTTGAGAAGGAGAATCCATGTAGACTTTTGCCTTTAGGAAAACTGTCTTTCAGCTGCTTTCTTGCCGTGATTTCTGTGCTACTACATTCTAGATTCAACTAAACTTCATTCCAAACTGCTATCCATAAAGACACAGGCTCTAAAGGCCTCTTCCCTATACCACCATATCCACTCCTGCCACTCACTGACCGTTGACTGCTCACTTTGTAGTAGTAAGTGTAGTGTCTGTACTCCTGAGTGGCTAGCAGTCCAGATTTTCCATACCCAGTCAGGACCTTTCCCCACCATCCTTGCCCATTCTCAAATCCTCTTTACCCACTCTACCCACTCATGCTTTCATTAGAGTTTAAAGAAACCATTTGCTGCTTTGTCTGTACTGCCTCTTCCTGAAGTTCTCCACATTCCTCTGGGCTCCATGATACATGTTCCTCAGGATCCACTGAAAAGCTCATCTTTTTTACCTTCAGTGGTTTCTTCCATCTCTGAAGGTGCTCAAAACTAAATGTGCTCAACACTCATTTTCCCAAATGGAATGGTGTGATAGAGTGCTAAATTGCCACAAAGTCCTTTCATCTCTGTGCATACACCTGTAAAAAGTGTGACTTTGCAGCTCTTGCCATCAAGAGGTGGAGTCTGTTTCTCCTTGAATCTAGGCTGCTTTGTAATTTGATTTGGCTAATGAAATGCAGTGTGAGTAACTGGGTGCCTCTGAGCCTCATTCTCAAGGAGTCTTATAGCCTTCTTTTCTCCTGGGGATCCCTGAAAGCAACCATGTAGAAAACTCCCAATTAAGACTGCTGGAGGAAGAGAGACGATATGGAAAGAGAGGCCAGTCAACAGCAAAGAATCAGATATTTGAGGCCATCTTAGAGCATTTGGCCTCAATCACATATAGTCATAGATGACTATAACCACATAAGGGACTCTAGGAAAACCACACAGCTGATTCCAGCCCAAATTGCTGACCCACAGAATTGTGAGGAAATGAAATGGTTATTATTTTAAGCCACTAAGTTTTGGGGGTGATTTGTTACACAGCAGTAAGTTACTGAAAGTACAGCACTTGTACTGCTGTATTCCCAGAGCCTAGAGGATGTGCCCCTGGAGTGTTTTCACTCTGAACCTCACTACTTGATTTATATTTGTTTATAATTAGGAGAGACTAGAGATTATCTAGGAAAACCCTTTCTAGTTATAAATTGAGGAAAACAGTTTCAGATAAATAATAAAAGTAAATATCTTATTCAGGGCCACATGATGGCAGTATCAATGTTAGAATCCACATCGCATGCATATTATTACCTAATAGATTGTTCATTTGTGCTGGTTCATGTGTGTCAAACTGTGTCTTGCTAATTAAGCTATGGAAATTGTTTGGAGGCAGGCATAGTATCTCTTCCTTTTCACACGCCTTACTATCACCAAAGATTAATCAGTGACTATTGGACACATCAGCAGTAAATACTTGTTGATTATTTGACATTTAAAAAGCAATTATGTTTGGAACTGTTCTATATCTTGTTTATTCCGGTAATTACAGCTGTATGCATTTGTCAAAACTTGAACTGTGCATTAAAAAGGGTAAGTTATAGCATGTGGAAATTTTTTTAAATTAAGATATAATTCAAAGCAATTATGCTGAAGACATTTATTTACTTGATATTTGTGGGTAAATATACATATGTATAAAACTTGTTACTATGACAAAAGAAATTTAACCCATTGAAAATATTTTTTTGAGTTTAGTATTTTTATTTATTTTAATTTTATAGTTATGTTTTTGCTTCTTCATACATGCACATGTTCCATTCACCCTCCATCAAACCACCTATGCCAATACCCTATCTGCCTTCCTTCCCATCCCCTTGCTTTCCTTTGTTCCTTCTGGTAACCTTTAAATTCTTTCACTAACTGTAAGACCTATTCCTTCTGTATTTGGCCTATGTTTGTTTTTGTCATTGTTACGTATATTCCACAGATGAGTTGCACTATCTGATGTCTCTCACTTTCTGACTTGTTTCACTTAACACAGTCACCTTGTAGTCCATCCATTTTGTCCCAAAAGACACCATTTCCTCTTTTTAACAGCTGTGTAGTACTCCATTGAGTATATATTCCAACTTTTTTTATCCATTGGTCTGCTGAAGGGCATTTAGGTTGGTTTCATGACTTGGCAGTTGTGGACAGTCCTCTTATGAGCATAGGCATACATAAATCTTTTTGCATTAGAGTTCATATTTTTGGGGTAAATACCTAATAGAGATATTACTGGGTCATATGGAATTTCCTTCTTTATTTTCTTAAAAGATCTCCATACTGCTTTCCATAGAGGCTGCACCAACTTGCATTCCACCAACAGTGGATGAGTTCCTTTTTTACTACATCCTGGCCATCATTTGTTGTTTCCATTCATTTTTTTAATGGACCTTTCTAACAGGTGAGGTGATAGCTTATTTTGATTACATTTACCTTTTAATAAGTGATGTTGAACAATTTTTCATGTCTGTCGACCATCTGAATATCTTCTTGGCCCATTTTTTTTATTGGGTTCTGTTTTTTGTTGTTGTTAGATTGTGTAAGTCTTTTTGTTTTTGTGATGGTTTCATTTGAAGTACAGAAGCTTTTAAGTTTGATGTAGCCCCACTTGTTTATTTTTGCTTTGGTTTCCCTTGGCATTGGCGTTAAGTCCCCAAGTACATCTTTGTGGTGGATGTCCTCTAGTGTGTTCTCCATATTATCTTTCAAGTATTAATGTTTCAGTTCTTATATCCGTATCTTTAACCCATCTCGAGTTAATTTTTGTGTATGGAACTAAGTATGGACCTGATTTTTTTTTTTTTGTGTGTGTGTGTGTGTGTGTGTAACTGTCCTGTTTCTCAACATCATAATCAATGGTGAAAAGCCAAAAGCATTTCCATTAATTTAGGGAACAAGACAAGGATGTCCACTGTCACCACCGTTGTTTAACATAGTATTGGAAGACCTAGCCAAAGAAATTAGGTGAGAAAAAGACACAAAAGGAATCCAAATTGGAAAAGAAGATGTGAAACTCAAACTATTTCCAGATGGCATAGAGAACCCAGAAGACTCTTCTAAAAACTACTAAATGAAATGAAACTAGAAATGAATACAGTAAAGTGGCAGGATGCAAAATCAGTACCCAAAAATCTGCTTTTTGTATGTAAACAGTATCAGAAGAAAGGGAAGTAAGGAAGATAATCCCATTATAATCATATCAAAAAGAATGAAATACCTGGGAGTAGACATAACAGAGGGGGTGAAGGACCTATATATTAAAAACTGTAAGATTTAAAGCAAATAAAAGAAGACACAAAGGGGGCCTCCCCTTGTGGTGCAACAGGTTAAGTGCAGCTTTGTGGAGCTGTCGGTGGCTGCAGCAAGCGTTCTGCCTGGCGGGGAGAGTCCCACATGGTGCTGCAGACCTCTCCTGCTGCTCCCCTCAGCAGCGTATTTCGGTCGATCTGCCTGTTCTATTCCCTACTCTGTCTCTGGTGAACCCTCTCACTGCCCCACACCTCTGGCCTGCACTCCAGCTTGTATGCAAAATTAAATAAATCTTTAAAAAAAAAGACACAGAGAACTAGAAAGATATGCTGTGCTCATGGATTGGAAGACTAAACATCATTAAAATGGCCGTATTGGGGCCTCCCTGGTGGTGCAGCGGTTAAGCACTGCGCTGTGGAGCTGTCGGCAGCGGCGACATGAGTTCGACGCCCGGCTGGGGAGATTCCCACATGGCATGGCAGACCTCTCCTGCCTCGCCCGCTGCTCCCCTCAGCAGTGTATTTCTGATCTGCCTGTTATGCTCCCCATTCTGTCTCTGGTGAACCTTCTCGCCGCCCCATGCCTCTGGCCTGTACCCCAGCTTAAATAAATAAACCTTTAAAAAAAGCTTAAAATGGCCATATTACCTAAAGCAATTTACAGATTGAATGCAATACCTATCAAAATCCCAGTGACTTTTTTCAAGGAAATTGAACTATTATAAAATTTATATGAAAGTTAATTGGTACATGATAGGCATTTAATAATGTTAGTTTCCTTCTTGCACACAAATGCTTTATGATCACTTTTCAAGACTACTTTAAAAAAGCATTTTCTGGTTGGATGTCAGATGACTTTGAAAATTCTATGATTTGTTCAATAAATAGATGAAAATCAAATACTGTTTTGGAATGCTTGTGTAAATAAAATAAAATAAATAATCATTACCACGCTATTCTAAAGACTGGTCCCCTAAAACCTTAATTTTACTTCCAAAAACTTAGACTCAAGTGCAAAATAAAACATTAACCTTCTGCTAATAGAAATTATTTAAAACTGAAAAATAATACAAACAGATGACTGAATGTCCTCTCACTGCCATACTGGAGCTTTGGTTGAGAGGCCTGCCCAAAGATTATTTACTTCTCTAGGGGATTGCTTCTTCATTTGGCTCATTATTCACTAATGATCAGGGTACAGACTTTTTGAAGTGACATGTTGATTAATTTTTATCTGGTAGACATGTAAAATTTTGCTTGGCAGAATAATTCCAAATACTAGAGATTAACTGTCCTATAAGGCCTTGATTATTTTTCCTATCTAGTTATCTCATTCTAGCCATTTTCCTTTTAGTACCTTTATAGACTGAATCTCTCAAATAGTCTTAGAATCAGCTTTACATCTTGCTGGTTCCCTCACTAATAAATTAGTCTTTGATGTGTTCATTCTGTATTTGTGAGTCATGTTTTTAATTTTGAAAATTATATTTTGACACTTCAAACTTCCTGCAACATTGCCTATGGCTCATGCCCCATCAGAGTCCCAGAAATCCTCTACTGCTTGCTGATTTTGGTACCAGTACCTTGAAATACTTTGTGGTTGTGCTGGTACCTGACAAGGCCTTCACAGGAAAAAACTGATACCTCTGCAGGTGCTCAGGAACACTACAAAAATACTTTCTGGAACTACCCACACAAAATGAGAAACTAATGTTCCTTTCTATCAGGTTATTGTTTTATGTATAAGCCAAGAAAATGACATTAAGAACCTTTGTTTTAGGAGATGCAGAACAAATACACTCAAATTGGGCCCTTCTTTCTTGTCAAACACTATTCCTATAATCTGCTTTTGCTAGTAATGGCCATAAAATAGCTATATTGGAGCAATAAAAATTGATAAAGTACCAGCTGCCTCAAAATTCTAATAGCTTTGGCAAAATATACGGCAGCTCGTTGTGCTAGAGCCTCCTTTTCCTTAACAGGTTTTATTTTAACACTTTCCTTTTCACACTACTGAGCAGCATAATCAACAAATTCAGCAGATGCTGTGTGTTTCCAACACTAGGCACTGACCAACCCCCTTCCCCACCCCGTCTTCCCCAAGCAGGCTCCCATTAGTACTCCATGTCAATCATTGATTTTGCAGTTGTCAAGGATGAAAATGAAGAGCCCAAGAGAAGGGTTGCAGTATGCCCTGTCTACACCCAAAGGATTAAAATGGAGTCAAGCAAAATAGTGGATCCTCTTTCACATTAATAAAGGGTTAATTATGTACAGGACCACTGAGTATTAAATACATACAAATTTGGAACATCATGAGAAATGGGAAGGGTAGGTTTAAAAAGAACTGATATTTATAAATATTCTGAATAGTTTGACAACTTTATTTAAAGAGGCATAAAATATATTTTAGAATAAAAACTCAAACGCACAATCCAGGTATGGTGTCCATTCATACAAGAGATTAATGTGCCAACTTTCCTTGCAGCATTGGGAAACCTCTGGAGAGGAAGTCTGAACCAAACTTTGAAAATACCAAGGAGGAGGGTAAAGTAGTTTGAGGATACAGAACAGGTAGGGAAAAATTCTCTTTTTTTAAGATTTATTTATACAGGAGCTGGGGTGTAGGCCGGGAAGAGGGGTGGGTGAGAGGTTTCACCAGAGACAGAGTGGGGAGCAGAACAGGCAAATTGACTGAAATACACTGCTGAGGAGAGCAGCAGGCAAGACAGGCAAAGTCTGCTGCTCCATGTGGGTCAGCTCCTTGGCTGGGGATCTAACTTGTGCTGCAGTGGCTGCTGATAACTTAACCCCTTGCACCACCAGGGAGGCCCTAGGGGAAAATTTTTCGACCCACCTTTTTTTTCCTGGTTATTAATACAAAGGTGTTTAATATTTTACAATAAAGTATTTTCCAAAAAAATCATCAGTTGGGCTAGCTTTTACCCTGAGATGTAGGGAGATGGAAGGAGAGTTACTACTACCCTTACATTTTAAAAAAGTTAACCTAACTTCAAATTCGTGACTTTTATTTAACCTATGACAGAGAAGTAATTTTTTCAAGTGTTTGTTAAAAGGAATGTCTGCTCAAGTATTTTGCTCATTTTTTAAATTCGGTAGTTTTCTCTTTTTTTTAATATTCTGTATAAAAATCCTTTGTTACGTGATTTATCAGCAAAATATTTTACCTCTGAGGCTTTGCTTTTCACTCTTAACAGTATCATTCACCAAGCAAGATTTTAATTTTGATGACGTTCAATTTAGCATTTGTCAAAGGACTCAGGTCTGAGAGCTGTTTTTATTAACCTTAGGTCAAGAAGAGTTTGTTTTCTTCTAAAAGTTTTATAGTTACATGTTTCACATTTAGATCTATTCCCAATGAACTAATCTTCATACTGCATAGTATGGCGTTTAGGTGAAGTTCTGTGCAATTGTTTAGGTGAATGGATGTTTAGTTGTTTAGCACCAGTTGCCCAAAAAACTCCCTTTCTCCTTTATATTGCTTTTACTTCTTTGTCAAAAATCATTTGCCTGTATTTATATAGGTCAATATCTGGACTCTCTTGTTCCATTGGTCTATTTTTTAAAAAAATATCAGTGGATACTGTATTTTGTTTTTTTGGGTTTTTTTTTAAAGATTTATTTATGCATACAAGCTGGGGTATAGGTCAGAGGTGTGGGGGTGGTGAGAGGGTTCACCAGAGATAGAGTGGGGAGCAGAACAGGCAGATGGACGGAAATACACTGCTGAGGGAAGCAGCAAGCAAAGCAGGAGAGGTCTGCAGCGCCATGTGGGAATCTCCCCGGCTGGGCGTGGAACTTGCTTCGCGACTGCAGACAACTCCACAGTGCAGCTCTTAACCGCTGCGCCACCAGGGAGGCCCTCCATTGGTCTATTTTTATCATTTCACGATTTTCACTATCTTGATCACTGTAGCTTTATATGGTAAGCCTTAAAATCATTATGTGATTACTCCAACTTTATTCTTTTTTAAATTTGTTTTTAGCTATTCTAATTCTTTTGCTGTTCTTTATAATAAATTACATGGAAATAAAGATCCTGTACATGTTTTGTTAAATTTATACCTAAACATTTAGTTGGAGCTATTATAAATACTTTTTTAAAAATTCAAATTTTCAATTATTTATTACTGCCGTATAGAAATATTATTGCTTTTTATAATTGACCTTATAACCTGCTCCCTTGCAAAGTTAACTACATAAGTTGTAGAATTTTCAAGAATAGATTCCCTGATAATATTCTCAGCAACAATCATGTTGTTTAGGACTAGGGATAGTTTAATTTTTTTTTAATCTGTACAATCTGTATGCCTTTTAAAAATTGTTGTCCCTTATTGTACAGACTAAGACTTCCAGTATAATAATTAATAGGAATAGTTGTTTATCAAGTTGAGCAAGTTCCTTCTATTGCTAGTATTTTGAGTTTCTGTCATGAGTGTATGCTGATGAGTGCTTTTGTCATCAACTGATACAATAATGTCATTTCTCTGTTTTAGACATAATATGGTCCACTACATTGATTTCTGAATATTGAACCTGCCTAGCATTTCTACTATAAACCCCACTTGGTTGTAGCATTTTCTATATTGCTGTTAAATTTGCTAATATTTTTGTTGGAGATGTTTGCTTCCTTGTTTGTGAGAGATACTGGTCTATAGTTTTCTTTATGTACTGTTTTTGTCTGGGCTTGGTATCAGGGTTTGATAAAATGAATTGGGAAGGATTTCCCTTCTGTTTTCAAGAAAACATCTTGCAGAACTAATGTTATCTTTTTCTTTAAATAAATATATTTTTTTATTTTTGCCAGTGAAGCCATCTGAGTGTGGGCATTTCTTTCTAAAAAATAGTTTTACCTGAGAATTTAATTTCCTTAATAAAAAGTGCATTATTCAGGTTATCTAACTCATCTTTAGTGAATTTTGATAGTTTAGTTTTTTGAGCAATCTGTCCATTTCATGTAAGTTCTCTAATTTATGTGAGTAGTTATTCATAGTATCTCCTTAGTAAGCTTTCAATGTCTATGGATTAAAATCCCTTTTCATACCTGATTTGAGGTAATTTGAGTGTTCCATTTTTTTCTTTCTTAACCTTGCTACATATTCATCAGCTTTATTGATATCTTTTCAAAGAACCAGATTTTGTTTTTGTTGACTTTCTCTGTTTTTAGTTTCATTGATTTTTGTGTTATCTTGGTTATTTCCTTTTTCTGCTTGCTTTGGATTTATTTTGCTCTTCTTTTTCTAGTTCCCTAAGGTGGAAGTATAAATTATTTGAGATCTTTTTTTCCCCCTGAAAGAGCATTTAATGCTATAAGTTTTCCTCTAAGCACTGCTTCAGCTGCAACCCACAAATTGGATTATGATGTATTTTCATTTATATTTATATTCAAAATATTTTCTAATTTCCCTTGAAAGTTTCTCTTGGAGTCATATATGCTATCTAATATACAAGTGTTTGGAGCTTTTCCTCATAGCTCTATTGTTGGTTTCTATTTTAATTTCGTTTTGATCAGGGAACATAGTCTTTATGATTTAAGTTCTTTTTTATTTGAAGTTTGTTTTATGAACCAAGATGCTGTCTATCTTGTTGAAAAAAAAATGTGTATTGCATTCTGTACATGTCAACTAATTCCACTTAGCTGATATGGGTGTTCAGTTCTTATATATTCTTGCTGATTTTGTCTTATTCTCCATATTGATTAGAAAGAAGTATTGAAGTCTCCAACTATAATTGTAAATTTTTCTACTTGTAATTTCAAGTGTGATGGTTTTTGTTCCATGAATTTTAAAGCACTGTTCTTCAGTATTTACACATTTAGGATTGTTAAATCTTTGGGGTAAGTTAATAACCCCTTTAGCTTTATGTCAAGCCCCTCTGCATCCCACTTTATCCTTGTAATTTTCTTTGCTCTGAATTCTTTCTTTTGATAAATGTTTGCATCATAAATCTTTTTTATCCTTTTGCTTTTCACTTGTCATCATAATTGAAGTGATTTTAGTGTAGAGTTGGGTCATGTTTTTTAAATCTGTTCTGATAATTGCTGCTTTTAAATTATATGTTCAGACCATTCCACTTAATGTAATTATATGCATGGTTTAGACCTACCAGTTAGTATTTTCTTTGTGTTATCTTTGTTGTTTTCTCTTTTTTCCTCTTTTCGGTTACTTCAACTTTTCTTAGTGCTGCGTTTTAGTTCATCCACTCTTGATTTTTTTATCTCTGCATAATTTTGTGGTTGCTCTAGGAATTACACATACTTAGCTCTGCACAGTCTACTTAGAATCAATGCTTTACCACTAAAAGAGGAATGCAGAAACCTTATCACCCTAGAGGTCCCTTTACCCTCCCCCCATGTTATAGTTGTCTTGTACAATATATATACACCTGTTGAAAATCTCTTCATACATTGTCATTTTTGCTGTCAGCTGCCAAACATCTTGAAGAACACAAGAGAAGAACAGTGTATTATATTTACCCAGTATTTACCATTTATGTTGCTCTTCCTTCATTTCTAATGTTCTAAATATCTTTCTGCTATAATTTCCCAACTGTCTGAAGAATTTCCTCTAGCAATACTTTTTGAGCAGATTCCTGGCTATAAATTCTCATTCCTGAAGGATGTTTTTCTGAATATAGACTTCTGTATTGTCAATTCCCCTCCATCCTTAGCCATTTCAAACGCATACCATTTCCTTCTGACCTCCATGGTTTCTATTGAAAAATCCACTGTAATTCAAATTATTATACCCCTATAAGTTAATGTGTTGTTTTTCTCTGGTTGCTCTCAAACTTTTTCTTTGTGTTCATGTTCAGCAGCTTGATTTGGATCTATCTAGACATGGATTTCTTTTCTTTTCTCTTTTTTTTTTTTTGGTCAATATGGAATGCTTCACAAATTTGTGTGTCATCCTTGCAAAGAGACCAGGCTAATCTCTGTATGGTTCCAGGTTTAGTATATGTGCTGCCAAAGGGAGCACTGGACATGGATTTCTTTGGTTTGTCCTATTTGGAGTTTTCAATGCTTAGGCTGTACAGAGTATTGTAACTAAGCTCTGTATTCCAGAATAAATTGTAATAATCTTGATAAAAGCCTTCTTTTGAAGGTGTCTTTGCCTCAATTGGGATAGGCACACATTAGAAATAGACACAATTGCTATATATATGGGGGTGTGTGTGTATCTCAGGCAGAATTTAACATTATCTTAGTAAATTGTAGTTCTAATTCCCACTCCCTTTCAATGATGTGGAAGATTGTTGGACATGGACTAGAGTGGAGGGAACTGGGTTTCAGAAAGAATGAATGGGCTTTGTAGCTTTATACAGCCATTGTGTTGCAGACTGATAAATTTATTGCCAAGTCTTTTTTCTACTATAATATGTTGCTCTGCTCTTAAAGAATTTTCCCCTCCCGCCAGCTGAAACTTTAACAAATTTATGGTTAGGTGATGGTTTGAAATGTTTACTTTTTTAAATCAGGGAATGTCTGAAATTTTAAAGTTCCTTCAGGGAGGGGGCCTCCCTGGTGGTGCAATGGGTTAAGTGCAGCACTGTGAGGCTGTCCAAAGCCACTGCAGCACGGGTTCAATACCCAGCCAGGGAGATTCCTGCTTGGCACAGCAGACCTCTCCTGCCTCGCCTGCTGTCCCCTCGGCAGTGTATTTCAGTTGATTTGCCTGTCCTGCTCCCCACTCTGTCTCTGGTGGGTCCTTTCACTCCTCCACACCTCTGGTCTACACCCCAGCTTGTATGCATAAATAAATAAATTTTTTAAAAATTCCTTCACGGAGGCATCAAGTCTTGGTTTGAGTAGGGATTGGGATACTACAGCCTGCCAGCCAGATCTGCCTACAACCTGATCTCACATAGTCCACAAACTAAGGTCAAGGTTTTTTTTTTTAATTTATACACACACACACACACACACACACACACACACACACACACACACACACATCATTGTTCATTTTTGTACAATGTATGCTTTCTCCTCTCAGGTGTAGTCCCCATAAGATTCCTACCACCAGTTCATCCATGCACCATCACCATCGTCCCTTGTGCTCTTGCCTCCCCTGTTTTGATCCCTCTCCCTCCCCATCCCCTTCCCCTGTAGAATGTCTCTGATTTATAGTTGCCTGTTAATTTTGGTTTTTTATTTATTATTTTTTTCCTGATCCCTTATTTGGTTCCCCTATATTCCTCCTAGAAGTGAAACCATCCAGTATATTTATTTTTCCTACTGACTTATTTCACAGAGCATAATCCCTTCCAGCTCCATCCAGGTTGGTGCAAATGTCATGAGTTGATCAGAATAAGGTTTTTCTGTTATTACATGATCAGGAAAAGTCAAAAAAAGAATCATATTTCATGAGATGAAAATTACATGAAATTCAGATTTCATTGTCCATAAGTGAAGTTTTATTGCAGCACAGCCGTGATTTATTTACATATTGTCTGTGGTTTCTTTTATACTGCAGTGAGTATAGTTAGTTAGATTGATTAGTTAAGGGCCTCCCTCGTGGCACAAGGAGTTAAGTCTCAGCACTATGAAGCTATCAGCAGCCACTGCTGCCTGAGTTTGATCCCCAGCCAGGGAGCTGACCCACATGGTGCAGCAGACCTCTTCTGTATTGCCTGCTGCTCCCTCAGCAGTGTCAGTCAGTCTGCCTGTTCTGCTCCCCACTCTGTCTCTGGTGAATCCTCTCACCCTCCCCCCACCTCTGGCCTACACCCCAGCTCTTGTATGCATAAATAAATAAATCTTTTTAAAAATTGATTAGTTAAGAGTGAGACTAAATGGCTTGCAAAGGAAAAATATTTATACTGCCTGATGCTTTACAGAAAAAATTTGAACTCCTGGTTTAGAATAATGTTTATTGAATTGGGTTAGAATGTCAGTGTTTGAACTGTGTGAAAATGATAGCTAGAATTCAAACCTTGCTCTTTGAATAAGATCTTAGGTGTAAGAAAAGTAGAAGGTAAGAGTTATTAACTGATTATAGTGCTGACCTATTAACATGTGTATATATTTTCAGTCCCGAAGCTATATTCCACATCCTATTTGGGAATCCTGCCATTTGAGACAGGCTGAATGGATCTGGAGGGCATTGTAAATAAAATAAGCCAGACAGAAGTATTGCATGGTATCATTTATATGTGAAATCGAAATTTAAAAAGTCAGACTCAGAAATGGAGAATCGAATGGTGGTTGTGAGGGTCTGGGGTTGGTGGAAATGGGGAGAAGTTGTTAAAAGGTAGAAACTTTCAGTTATATGATGATTAAGATTTAAGTGCCCAATACAACATGGTGACTATAGTTGATAACACTGTATTGTATAATTGAAATTTTTTAGGAGAGTAGATCTTAAGTATTCTGACCAAAAAAAAAAGTAACTATATGAGGTGGTGGTGTATTAATTAAGTTGATGGTGACGTCCTTTCACTGTAATTGTATATCAAATCATTGTATTGTGCACTTTAACTGTATTACAGTTTTGTCAGTTATACCAATAAAGCTGAGGGGAAAAATAATAAATTAGCCATTCAGATCAGGAAAATTGATTTGGGAGAAAAACCAGGACATTCTCTACCTATTTGAAGAAGATTGTTAGTTGAAGACATATGAGACCCAAGTATGAGGGTCTTAGGGAAGATTTTCTTGACTGGAAGAAATAGAGACTATTATGTACATTTTGTTTTCCAACTTTATTTAGCTCCTCTGAGTTAGGGTTTTTTTACAGGTCTAATTATCTAGTTGACTTCCTGTAGACTTCTTTTGTGAGGCTGTTTCTCTATGACTAGTGAGAGTAAATGGCTGGTCATTTTTAATGAAGGTTCCCCTCCGAAGGAAGCCCCACTCTGACCAGAAATGGAGCCTGCCATTGCCCCTCACCCTTACCCCTATAGTGGCCTTTCCCCTGGGCCTGTAGAATCTTCCTTGCCAGCTGGTGTCAGTAGTCCATGGATATATCCATGACTTGTTTCTCCTAACCCTTTCCCTCCATCTCCAGGATCTATACTATGCATACATGTAAGGGTGTTTTTAGACCCAAATTATCTGCTATTACCTATTGCAATTTAAGCTCTTTAAGTGGGTCACCTATCACAGAGTTCCCCAAAACAACCAACTTTAAATGCACAATACACATTAATTTTTAGGGTAAAAAAATTTTTGATTTGGAAACTTAGCATATAGATGACAGGACAAATCTCTCTTTGTACTATTCATGTGTGTGTATTTTTATAACAATATATTCATTCTTGGATCTATTACTACCATGAAATAAAGCTGTCCTAAAGTGTGCTGGGCTGCCCCATCCTGGAGGTGAAACCAGGGTCTGAATAATAGTTACTCAGACTTTTGCTAACTCTGTTAAGGTTCTCCAATTTCTAGAGCAGTGTTCAAAATACCCAGTGTACCCCGGAGGTATCTACTGTGTTTTCCTGTAAGTATTCTAGAGCTCCCTGTGTCATCTCTTTCTCTCTTTCTTCTTAGCACCTTTAGTGACCTTTGGCACAGGGTCCTTGCTGGGCTGCCAGTGATTTCAACTCCTGGAAGTTGCTCCTCTGTGTTTGCACAGCCCCCAGTGTTGGTAATACCACTGACATGCTTGATTCCATCCATATGGGTAACCACTCATATAGTACCCAATGATAGGCACTAGTATCTGTGCTAAAGGATGCTTGACTCTCATCTTCCTGCTACCGCTGGAGCTCCTGGGCTATTGGGCTGCATGTCAACTTGTTTAGAATTCTGTGGAAAGCCCCTCTCTTATTGGGATTCTGAGCCAAGTCCTTGAACACTGAACTGTTCAGATAAGCCTGAGTTACATGCTTCACATCATTTTCTAAATCATTCTTCCCGCATTCTTCAGAGTATTGCCACTAAATCCAGTTGATAAGCTACAATCTTCTTGGTACCCCCTTTACTGGGAAAGTCTAGTTCTCTCAAGAACTAGATTAATAATATAGGTTGCTCCTAAGCACACCCTGATAGGTAAGAATCCTGATGGTGTGTTAATCACTTTATGCCCACATAGGACCCCTTTGTGGGTTTATGTGTATATATTGATAATATGTCCTGTAGTGTATATATTCCTGTTCCTCTGTCTCCTTGAGATTTTAAAGCTGGTCAGCTACAGAAGGAAACCCAGAATTTAATTCTACCTTTCCCTAAATTAGGTCATCATCTGCATTTGTCTGAGACATTGGCATTATTTTGGTCTTCTTCCTGTCCAAACATTTTGCCATGTGCCACACATGCTTGACTGACTTACCCAGTGTCTCTGAAATGAGATATGAACTTATGTTTTTGATTTGGAACTTTCTTCTTTTCTAATGTAAGCATATAGTGTTATAAATTCCTTCTCAGCACTGCTTTAACTGTGCTGCACAAATTTTTATAATATTTTGTGTATTTTCAGTTACTTCAATGTATTTTTTAAATTTCCCTTGAGACTTCCTCTTTTACTCATAGCATATTAAAAAATCTATGTTATTTAGTTTCCAAAGTTTGGAGATTTTCCTTTTATATTTGTGTTACTGATTTCTACTTGGATTCCACTGCAGTGAGAGAATATGCTCAGTACAATTTTAATCCTATTTGTTTAAGCTTGTTTTTTTGCCCGAGATAGAGTCTATCTTGGTATATTTTCTATGGGTGCTTGAAAAGAATGTAGTGACTGTTATTGGAAGCAGTGTTCTACAAGTGTTGATTAAATTTCTCCTGATTGGTTGTGTTGTTGAGTTCTTCTGTATCCTTGCTGATTTTCTGTCATTGGCTCTATCAGTTGTTGATAGAAAAATGTTGAAGTCTCCCACTATAGTTGTAATTTTGTGTAATTTTCCTTTTGGCTCAGTTTTTGCTTCACATATTTACCGCTGTTTTTTGTTGTTATTTTTTGATGCATACACATTTAGGATTTCTATGTCTTGCTAGATTGACTCTTCTTTCATTAATTAATGTTCTTTTTCATCAGTGGTGATTTTATTGATACTAATATAGCCACTCCTGCTTTCTTTTGAGTAGTTTTTGCATTTTATATCTTTCTGCATTTTTTTTTACTTTCAACCTACTTATATCCTTATATTTTTAGAGAGTTGTGGTAGACAGTGTATGGATCATGTTTTTTTTAACTCATTTACTGGCTCTTCAGAGATCAATAAAATATCTATCCGTAGAGTACATTTTCTAGATGAATACCTATGTGGCTTCTTCATGAGTGACTCTTTGTATGATATAATGGAAAGTTTACTAGACAAAGAATAAAATGTCTTGGCGCTTAGGTCTTTTCATTACAGCAGTTCTATGACTTTGGGCAAATGATAACACCTAGTTCCATTAAAAAAATTGCTCACTTAGTTCCTATTAGACACCAAATATTGGGCTGGATGCTAGAGACACAAAGGTAAGACATGACACATTCCTTGCCTTCAGGAATTTAGAATCCACTAGGGGTTAAGTAATCACATCTTTACAAGGGGAAATATTATGGTAGAGGTCGTAGGAGCATTTTAACCAGCTTGGGAGTGGGAGAGGAGGTTATGTAAGGCTTCCGATAAGAGGTGATGACAGCACTGGATTTTAAGTGACCAACAGAGATTGACCAAGTAAAAGAGAACAGAGGAAGAAAACTTGGAACATTTCTGATTTTCTATTTCTTCATGTTTTATATTTGTGTTACAGGAGAGATTGGCATTCTAGTTAAGAAAAAAAAGTCTAACCTTCACCACCAGACATACGTCATTACATTGTATAATCTAGATGTCCTTAGGTCTTGGTATTCTGGTTCTGTTTATATTGAAATTGCAGGTTTCTTGATTCCTCTGGATCCTGCTGGACTTTCAACCTCCAACAAAGTGTTCATGATTAGGTCTGTAAGGCATAGTGGTGTATCTTACATTTCTTCATAAATCACTATCAATTGTAGTTACCCTTCTCCTCCTGCATGAATCATTTATTATATAGTGGATGCTTAGGGTAGGCAGTAGGGAAGGGGGTAGAACCATAGGCTCCAAAAGATAATCAATTTTACACTTAATTTTTGTCACTTTTCTACGTCTATCCTAATGGTGGGTTGTTTGGTTTTTGTTTTTGTTTTTGTTTTTGTTTTTGCATCGAGGCAAAAGTTTTATTATATTGTTTCCCTCTTCGTCAAGCCATGTTTATATTAATAAGGATTAAATAAATTTTAGAAACTCTTTACCCTAATCATTCTTACTCCCTTTTTTGGGGATTTCTTTTTTCATTGTCTATTGTTATTTAATAATTGGATGAGTTCACAGTGATACAGAATGCAGAAGTTACTGGGGTAACATCCTCATGGTATTCACTAGTGGCTATGCCTTTTAGAGAAGTGACCGACTTGGGAAAATATGGAGAATGATAAGGAGTTTAAAAGGAAGACTTCAGAGTAGCAGATGAAGGATTATGATCACTAACTGTGCAAAAGAGGAGATTAAGAGAGTGCCCCTTCAGTACTTAGAACGTCTTAAACAAAATTTGGTATTGACTGGTTATAATTGTGAGTACTGAAAATAATATAAGGTCTTTATTGCCATTGTGGGTTTAAGAAAAGAAGGAAATATTTTTAACAGTTGGTGAAATGGATCCTAAACTATGTAGTGGAATTTTCTAGCAGGGCCTGAGAAAAAAATTCCATCATCAGGTAAATGTAGAGAACTTAAAAGGGGCAGTTGGTAGAATTATGAGGGCATTTCCCGTGAAAGTAGCATGATACATAGTGGGGAGGTATGGCTTTGAGAATCAAATCTTAGGTCCCTGATCTCTCAGACTCTTTTGTGTAAATGGATAATACCACATGATAGGTGTGATCAAATGACTTACAGTTTGTGAAGCATTTACCACAGCAAAGGAAACCCTCATGAGTATAGTCCATCATGCCTCTCTTTATAGTCTTTCCCTAGTTTGGCTTCCCAAACTCAATGCACATCAGTTTCTCATATCACTATATAGTCTAATCATACAGAATTCAGGGTTTTCTGTTAGTTTGTTCATTTTGTTTTAAGCATTTTTTTTGTTTTTCTGTGCTATTTTGTATGTTCTGCCCTTCACTTTAGAAAATTCACCTTGGTCTAGGACTGACCTACTTGGTGTTCTCTGTAACCCATCCTGTTCTTACTGAGGATGAACCCCTATTTAGGGGTGGACTTGAGGTCACCTAGTTCTTGAGATCTGATCTGTTTAAGCCAAGATGGCAATTTATTGATAGATAGTGAAAAATTCAACTGTAATAGCATTTGCGTGTGATGGGAGCCACCTCATACTAGATTGCAAGAGCTAATTGTGCACATCATTTTGAAACTCTGACAAGTGACATCATCTTAATAGCTTTAAATTGACCATGGTGAGAGTATCTACCATGGTCCTATTTCTACATTATAGAAATAGTAAACTACAAATCAGAACCCCCCAGCCTTATTTATCAGCATATCACTGATAACATCTCTCAGTCTCTTTGACTGAGAGGTACCACTTTGTGGGAGGCAAATCATCTTCACAAGATTACATCATGAGTGTGGACTTGGACCAGAGACTTTAGTGATATGATTGTCATGTTTGGTGTGATCAACATGAGAGCTCCTCTTGATCCTTTTCTGAACCTGCGGTGTTCCTGTCCCTCTGCCTGGGTGATGAATACTTAGAATAAGCTCCATCTCCTGGGCTGTGCTTAGATGGGAACTCCTGACTTTGATTTTCCTTTTTTTCAGTCCTTCAGAATGATCCATCTTTTATTCTTACAGTCTTTTTCCAGCCTCAGTAGAATATAAAATACAATTGCTTGGGTGTTTTTTTGTTTGTTTGTTTTTTTACCAATTCTAGTTGTATTCCAGTCCTGCTTCCCTAAAATCAAATCAAAGTCACTATATCATCATCATCATCATCATTTTGCATCCATGCCACTCCCAGATTAATTTGTTTGGAGTTTGGGCTGTTGATGAGCCTTTTGGTCCTCTATACAGGCAGCGTTGGGATTTGCCCCCACTGATATTCATTCACATACAAGTATGTGGGTTTTGTTAGTTATTTCTCAGAGTAAACACCTGCATCTTGCTTATCAGCAAATTCTTGAGAAGTATCATGTTGTTTGGTTGGTCCACATCCTGACAATGTGTCACTTCCAACATGGCACCTCCATGACCTTTCTGGCAGATTTAGGCACTATCCTTCCATGCTCCTAGGAAATTTGACGTCTTCCCTTCTTTTTCTGTTATAAAACCCTTTACCCTGAGTTCTGGTAATTTATTTTTATCTCCTCATCCCTCTACCAGATCCCTGAGTTCCTCAAGACTACAGACCTTGCAGTTGTCTGCCTCTGTATCTGCAATAACAAGTGTGGGATCAGACTTCTAATCTCTTGTAGATAAATTTAGAGCATGAGTAAATTAATGAATTGCCTTCTGAGAAATTAAAGAAAAGGTGAAAGTTAAGTTAACCTGTGGGAGTTAAGATAACTGTCTAAGTCCAAATTTTATTAAGAATCAGTTCCTAGACTGCTTTTTGCCTCCTTTATATTTTTTAGATCTGATAATTGCTAAAAATGTGAATGTGCCTTTGGAAAGACTCCTATAATGAAAGGAGCACATAAAGGAATGTTACTCAGGGATTACAGCTCTGTCCTGGAATTATGTGGGCAATGAACTAATCCTTCTATTTAAAGGATTCTGAATAAAAAGGGACTAGCAGCTTTGATGCTTACTCCTGAAATTCTGCCTGTGTAAAGGATGCCAGACTCCTCCCTGCAATTATTTGTGAGCTCACTTTTTTATTTTTTAAAGATTTATTTATGCATACAAGCTGGAGTGTAGGCCAGAGGTGAAGGAGGTGAGAGGGTTCACAGAGATGGAGTGGGGAGCAGAACAGGCAGATTGACTGAAATACACTGCTGAGGAGAGCAGCAGGTGAGACAGGAGAGGTCTGCTGCGCCATGTGGAAGCTCCCTGGCTGGCTATCGAATGTGCTGCAGTGGCTCTGGATAGCTTCATAGTGCTGCGACTTAACCCACTGTGCCACCAGAGAGGCCCAGGGCTCACTTTTTTTGCTGCAGTTTTGACTTAATGTGTACCTAGTCACTGACAACAAAGATTCAGGTTAAGTACCAAATATTATTGATAGGTTAGCAATCAAGAATGCAGAGGGAAAGAAGAGTGTATATACTTAAGAAGGGTAAAGGGAGTGGTGGTGATAGTGAGCAAAGGGAGAAAACTTAAATATATGTAAATATAACATTAGGGACATAATCTAAAGCATAAGTGGAAGTACAATATACTTGAAGAAAAAGTGAATAAGTCAAACGATCATAACCATTTAGCCATTGCTCAGTTCAAGAAAAAGAACATTACCAGCACTTTGGCAGCCTCCTTTCTGCTACCACTGCTTTTTACCTAGATGTTGCCATGTTACTACTATCCTGAATTCTATCCATGTAGATTAATCCTGTTTGCGCTTTTCATATTTGTATCTCTCTCACAGTTTTTTAAAATCTATTATACTGTGATGAACATATTGGAATTGTTTACAGTCGGGGTCTATTACATATAGTGCTCATCTGAACATTCTCATACATGTCTTCTGAAGTTCCTGTGTGCATTTCTGCAGTGAATTGCTCTACCCCTAAACAATACCCCCTGTATGTGTGCATTTCTGTTGGATATATAACGTAAGACCTGGGGCATAGGATATGCATATGCTAAACTTCAGTAGATATTGTCAAATAACTTTCTAAAACATCCATACTAATGTACATTCTTGGCAGCATTATGACAGGTGTGATTTGTGCACATCTTTGCCCAATTCTGTATTGTTGATATTTTGAATTTTAGCCATTCTAGTGGATATTAGTGGTATCTCATTGGCTTTCTTATTTCTTTTCTATTTTGGTATAATTTACATCTAGTAAATTGGAAAGATTTTTAGAGTATAGTTTTGAGTCTTGACAAATGTATATACCCATATAACACACACTCTAATCAAGATATAGATGATTTCTGTCATCCCAGAAAGTATCAGCTTGTCTTTTTTCTATATATCTTCTCCAACCAGAGGCAACCACTATTCTGATTTCTGTCACTGTAGATTAGTGTTGCCTGTTATTGAAGTTCATATATACATAACTAACTGTACTATATGTATTTTTGTGTCTGGCTTGATTTTTTACTTACTTCAATATGATGTTTTTGAGATTGATCCATAATATTGGATGTATCTGTAATCTATCCTTTTTTTCCTGAGTATTTCATTGTATTGATGTACCAAAATGTGTTAATCTGTCCTGCTGATTGACACTTTGGGGTTTGGACGGAAGTCTTACTGTGATTTTAACTTGTTTTTCCCCAATGCCTAATGCGATTAAACATCGTTTCATGAATTATTGTCATTTGACTATCCTCTTGTGAAGAGCCTTTTTAAGATTTTTGCCATTTTTCTATTGAGTAGTCTGTCTTCTTAATTTATTGGAATTCTTTATATAGCCTGGATATGAGTCCATTCTAGTCTGAGAGAGTCTTTTCACTCTCTTAAGAGTATCCTTTTCACTCAAAGAAATCTATGCAAGGATGTTCATAGCAGCTTTATTTATGATTAACAAAAGCTGGAAACAACCCAAGTGCTCTTCAGTGGGTGAATGGTTTAACAAGCTGTGGCACATCCATAAAATAGAATAAGAAGAATGAACTATAAAACAACTTGGATGGCTCCGGAGCATTAGGCTGAATGAAAAAAGCCAGCCTCAAAGTTTATATACAGTATGATTTCATTTATGTAAATTCTTAAAATGGCAGCATTAGGGAGATGTAATTTATATACCACAAACTTCACATGTTTTGGTATACAACTGAATGCTTTTTAGTCAATTTACCAAGTTTTGTGACCATCTCATAAATCACTTTTAGTATACTCCCATCACCCCAATAAAATTCAATGTTCCCATTTGTAGTCACTCCATCCTCCCTTCCCCCCTGCCCTAGGCAATCACTGATCTACTTTCTGTCTCTGAATTTGCCTTTTGTGGACATTTCGTTTAAATAGAACCATGCACTATGCAGTCTTTTGCATCTGGCTTCTTTCATATTGCATAACACACATGGTTGTGCCACTACACGATATGGCTATACCACATTATGATTATTCACTATGAATGGGCAGTTGGGGAGTTTCTAGGGTTTGATTCTCATAAGCAATGCTACCGTGAACATTCCTCTACACATCCTTGTGTAGACGTATGCTTTTGTTTCTCTTGGGTAGATTTCTAGGAGTAAAATTGCTGGTTATCTGGTAAGTTTATGCCTAAATTTTTAAAGAAACTGCCTAACTTTTCCAAAGTGACTGATCCGTTTTGTATTCCCAACAACTCCTGCATAATATCCCACACTTTAACAGCATGGCTGTGTGCTCATCTTGGGAAGAGAGTTTTGTAAATGCCAGTTAGGTCAATTTTCTTTGGTAATGTATGTAAGTGTTCTGTATTTTTACTGATTTCTTTCTGTTTTTCTAACTATTAGTAAGAGCAGAGTGTTGACCTCTCTGTTAGTGTTGAATTGTCTTTTTCTTTAGTTCTTTGTCTTTCATTTTCAGCAGTTTATGATGTGTCTGGGTATGGATTTCTTTATATTTACTATATTTGGTATGCGCCCTGATTCTTGGCAGTTTCAGCTATATTTTCTTCAAATACTTTTCAGCATCACACTTATTTTCTTCACTGTACTGGATTCCAGTTATACAAATGTTAGATCCTTTATTGTTATTCTATAGATTCCTGAGATTTTGTTCTCTCCCTCAGTCTTTTTTCTTTCAGTTACTTAGATAAAAATAGATTATCTGTTCAAGTTCACTACCTCCTCCATTCTGCTACTGTGTTCTTCCAGTGAATTTTTTTGTTTAGGTTATTTTCCAATTCTAAAGTTGAATTTAGTTATCTTTTATTATCTTCTTTTTATATTGCCAATACTTTCTATATTCAAATTTGATGATTGCTTGAGGATCTTTTTAATAGCTGCCTTAAAGTATTTGTTAGGTAATTTCAACACATGTGTCATCTCAATGCTGACATCTGTTGTATTTTCCAATGCGAAATGGCATTTTATGATTCTTACCATTTAATTTTGGATTTTGAGACATTTCAAATGTCTTATTTCAATCCAATGAAGAATGTTGATTGTTTTAACAGTCAGTTGACCTGGTTAGGTTCAGACTGCAAATTCCAACTTACTTTCTCTGGCCTGTAATTCCAGAGTCAGCTGGGTATTCAGTGCCTCTGCAGTGCTATTCAGATCTGTCCCATGTGTGACACCCACTGGTCAGTCAAGAACCTGAGGTTTGCTGTTAGCTCCGTTTTCAAAGTTTTAGATATGCTAATTAGGATCAAGTCCCCACATGCACAGTTGAAGCTAACTTTATGGGTTTGCTTTCCTGAGCTCTTTTCTCTTTGTTACTTCCATAATACATTCTGGTCTCCTAGAACTTTCCTTTTCCATCCACCAGTTAGAAACCATCCGTTTTCAAGATGCACTGACTCTGGAGCACAGTGGTCAAGCAGATAGAAAGAAAGAAAAAGAGTGATTTGGCTTTGCCCTTTTGCTATACTCCACCAAATGGAACAGAAAGTTCCTCTCCCTTGAGAGTTTTCACTCCTGTAGTCTCCATCTGCTAGTCAGTTTTGTTGCTACTGTCACAACCTCCACTATGAGATTTTCTGGGCATGAGAGAAGGGGGTGGGGAGGGGAGGAAAAACCCAGGGGATTTCCCTTCAGTCTTTCCGAGTTTTAGTAACTACTTTTCCAAAAAAGAGAAAAAAAGCACCTTCAGCCAGAACATGTGCTATAGACACTGTACACACTTTCAGATTTTGTTGTGTTTCGTTTATACCAGAAAATGCTGGGGGGAAGAAGGTAGTAAAGTCACCACCACTTCAATTATACTTGGCCTTTTGGCATTTCTTCCTTGATCCTGCTGATATATACTTTAAAGAATCCTCTAATAAATGTCCCTGCATTCTGTACAAATTTTATAGTTGTACTTGGTGACAGAAAGGTGGGTGTGCATTCATTTCATCTTACCTGGAACTGACACTTCTAATGTTTTGGATTGGTTTCCCTGCCCCTTTTCCCAAAATATTTATATCTCTGAAATACTAGTTTCAGAGATGCAGTGTTTGGTGTAGTTGAGTGGACAAAAGTTTCTGAGCATAACTTAGATACACAGGATTGGCTGAATACATAATGACCTCTGGAAAAACAAAGCCACTTTTCTGAAGGCCTGTGTGGTGATCTCATCCGGAAGCACAGTTCTTTGTCCTCGTGCAGCATGTCATTGACCTCCATGTTTTCCTTGGCCCTGCCTTTCTGCCACATTCTCTTCGGTCCTGCTGCTTTCCAGTAACCTTTGCCCCCCCAGCACTTCATTCATCTACCCCCTCCACCTCCCTCCTGTTTGTCTCTGGTTTACCCCATACTCTCATTGTTAACATTACAGTCCAACATTTTATCACCAGATTCTGCCTTCCAAGGATAAATTCACTGCCCTGTCACATCTTAGGCTGTAAATGCTTGTACTTGACAGATAGAGAACTAGACTGAGGAGGTGGGGGTGAGTGATTAGCTTTTGCTCATAGATTTGAATCAGCTCTGAGTCTCTGCAGGGCATTGTGGTGGTCTAGTCAGCTGCTTTCCTACCATATTAGGGCTTTCTCTTCTGGTGGTGGTGGGGCCAGACTGCATGAAGCTCCAACATAGCCCAGCATATGGGTTCAGAAAGAAGGTTTATCAGGGCCTTCTGAACTTTTGGGGGTGGCGGGGGGGCGTTGTCTTGTTTGTTGTTAATCTTGAAATTTAATGTAAAGAAACTACCAAATAAAAGTTACTTTAATGCATGTATTTCCTATTGTTAGTTATGGGGTACAGAATCACTATAGAGAGGAATTCTTAGGAAAAAACACATGGACAAAGTACATGTTTTTATATTGTAGCATGCTTTCAATATCTTTTAAAATATTGAAACCTAGATTTAGAAATATATGTTTCTGGGGCCTCCCTGGTGGCGCAATGGGTTAAATCTCAGCCTCAGAAGCTATCAGCAGCCAGTGCAGCAGGAGTTCGATCCCCAGCCAGGTAGATTCCCACATGGTGCAGCAGACCTCTCCTGCCTCACCCGCTGCTCCCCTCAGCAGTGTACTTCAGTCAGTCTGCCTGTTCTGCTCCCGCTCTGTCTCTGGTGAATCCTCTCACCACCCCACACCTCTGGCCTACACCCCAGTTCTTGTATGCATAAATAAATAAGTCTTTAAAAAAAGGAAATATATTTTCCTTAAAACCCACAGTGCGGGACCTCCCTGGTGGTACAGGGGTTAAGTCTCAGTGCGACCCTGTTGCCACTGTGGTCTGAGCTGTGGCCTGAGTTCGATCCCCTGCCATGGAGCTGACCCACATGGTGTTTCTCCTGCTGCTCCCCTCAGCATTGTATTTCAGTCAGTCTGCCTGTTCTGCTCCCCACCCTGTCTCTGGTGGAGTCTCTCACCCCCTGCATCTCTGGCCTACACCAGCATAAATAAATTTAAAAATAAATCTTAAAAATGACAGTGGGCTTCCCAGGTGTCTATTCAGATTCATCAGGTTTCAGGCATGCAAAGTTTGCTCAACTCATAACCTTCTGGGCATAAAGATAGAAACTTGTTGGTACAAAAGATACAGTTCCTTTTGGAAAGAAAATCCCCAGATACAGCATGTTGTCTCATTTACTCCCACTAAAATCCATTATCTTCTTGGCTGTAAGCAGCAGCAAGGGCTACCTGAGTTCTGACCCCACTTATCTTTATGCCAGACTGGCCCTTCTCACAAAGACAATGAAACTTGTTTTCCACTGCTAAGACATTTTTTTCTCTTGGCAATAGCCAAAGCAACTAGTTAAAAAGAAAGCACACTTGTTCTTTTTACTCTTTTATTTTAGAAAGTAATACTTATTTCAGTGGGATGTTTCTATGGGACTCTCTTTAGCTGGGGAAATGATTTGACTTTGGTACTGGGGGAACAACTAATAAGTCAATAGAGCTACAAATGATAGTGATTTAATTATGTGCATAAAGTTGACCAAGGCATGAAAATCAAAGCTAGATAAGGGCTAGTATAATTCCTGTAACCCCCTACCTATAATAATTTTCAGGCTAAATTAATTTATTCCTTCTTGATTGTGAATTATTCCCAGGTAACACCATTAAAAATTATATTCAGATTGTTGTATTATTTTTAAAAATTTGTCTTGAAGGAAGCTTGGGTCTTTCAGACAATCTAGTTTTTTTTTTCTCCCACAACTCTACAACATGAGTGTGGATCCAGCTTGTCACAAAAACCTGCTTTGCCCAGAAATATCCAATTCTAGGGCTTCTTCACCAATGTCTGATATTTATGAAAAATATTTATGAATAAAATTATGGATACTTGCTAATTCTTCTGCTGAGGTGTCCCATATGGAGACTATATGTCCTCTTCCTGTATCCATGGATCTGCTTATTCAGGACAGCCCTGATTCTTCCACCAGTCCACTTCTGGAGAGAATAGCATGGGAAAGAAGGACAATAGAGTCCCAGTCAAGAAACAAGAGCAGAACCATCATCTCTCAGATCCAGTTAGGTGTGCTAAAGGAAAGATTTCAGAGACAAAAATACCTCAGCCTCCAGCGGATACAAGAACTTTCCAACGTCATGAACCTCAGCTACAAACAGCTTAAGACCTGATACCAGAATCAGAGAATGAAATGTAGGAGGTGGCAGAAGAACAGCTGGCCAAAGAACAGCAGCGGTGTGACTCAGCTCTCAACACCTATAAAATATACCAGCCTCTATTCCCATCACCAGGGATGCCTCATGAACACTCCTGAAAACTTTCCAATATAGAGCAACCAGACCTGGAATAGCCCAGCTTGGGGCAACCAGACCTGAAGCAGCCAATCCTGGAACAGTTAGATCTGGTGTGCTCAAACTTGGAACAACCAGACCAGGAAGCACCAGATCTGGAACAGTCTGTTCCACAACTCTGAATAGGATTACCTCTGTCCCTTTTGCTGTTCTACTACTATGACCCATAATTTGTTCAATAATATTTTTAGAAAGTCGTTTTGTGTTTTTGCTGCATCCTGATTGTATTAGTGCCTGTTTGACTAGTTGCCTTGTAGTTTATAAGTTTAAGTACAAATAAAAGATAAGCTCATTTTGTCTTAAAAAATTGTCTTGGGATAACTATGCTGCAGTTATCCAAAGTGTGTGAGTTCTAAATTGAGACATCCTGGTCCATAGTTGTGGAACTTGAAAATAGAAGGGACGTTGGAGATCACCAAATCGAGGTATCTTACCAGTGCAGAAATCCTTTCCACAGTATTCTGTCAAATAGGTGATTATCTGACTCTTGACTACTTTCCCCCAAAGGATATTTATTTTTCCTTCATATATTTTTGAGGCTACTCACTCTATTCATCTCTCCATAATAGGTTGTTATTTATTCCCAAGCCAGGGTCTACCTTCCAGGAATTCTCACCATTGTTCCCAGCTGTCCCTTCCATAGCTACACAGAACAAATTTCCTTTGTACAAAATATTTTAAGTTATGTGTTTTCCTACTCCCCATTCCACTATCTCCCTCTTAATGATGTTCTCAGGCTAAAAAATTCCTGGTTCTATTCAACAGCTTCTTATTTCAAGTATGTTAAATGCAGTTGAAAAAGTCAAAGGATAATATAATGAACTCTCATACTCTCCACCAACCAGAATTATCAACTTAAGATTTTGTCATCTTTTTCTTTTTCCTAAACAAAGGAATTAAAACATTACAGAAATGGTTATTTCCCCTTTGGTCACCTCTTCTAGTGTCACCCTCCTCAATTTTCATGTATATATAGGTATGTATAAAAAACGTGTAGATTTATCTTGGTTCTCTTGTTTTAATTTACATAAATGGCGGTATTATAAATGTGTCTGTATGTTTTGTCCCCACAGCAAAATATCTTAAATCTTTTCATATGTTATGTATTAATCTTTCCATGCTACATACGGTATTAGTCATTACATATAATGTAATATTTTTGGCATCTGCCATCTGGACATATGGTAGGATTGTAGTCCCTGCCCCTTTTGAATTTAGGTGTGACCATGTAACTCCTTTGGTCAATGAAATGTCAGCAAAAGTAGTGGGTGCCCTTCCAGATGGATGTTTTAAGAGCCAGTATGAGATTTTACCACATTCCTCTGGCAAATAAAGATGGGGTCTCTTTCGACCTGGTTCTGAAAATAACTATGAACTTTACTGCCAACTTACTTTAAACATGTAGTGTAAGGAATAGACTTAGATTGTGTTAAACCACTCAGATTTTAAGTTCCTTTTGTTACTTTGGCAAACTTAGCACATCCTGATTGGTAAGCATCCCTATAGCATTGTGTATAGCTGCTGTGAAGGATCTCAGAGTGTAATTGATCTTACTCTGTCTGGCCATTCTCATCTTGGCAGAAGCTGAAGTACTCCTGAATTGTGCCTTTACAAATCTGTATTGCTAACTGTGTTTCTCCAGGATATATATTTAGAAATAGGATTGCTAGGTCATAGGATATGGATTTTTTTCAATTTTACTAAATTCTGTCTTTGTTCTCCAAAGTGGCTATACCAAATTATATTCTCACCCTTTCAACTGTCATTTATTTGCGTGACATGATTCCCAACCCTTTTTCTAATCTTGGTTCCCCTCTCTGGACTCCCTTTTTTTGTTGTTTGTTTCTCTATAATACTGACACCAGAATTTGGTTGTTCTGTTGTGCCCAACTGAGGCAGATGGTATATTCCCAAACTCAGCCCAAGTTGGCTATCTGTAATCTTGCTGGCATCAAAATTTTAATCACTATCATTCTGTATTTAGGAAATAGAATTTTTTACATTACAGTGGCTTTATATATATATTCCAGTTAAATTTCATCCTGTTTTTGCTTATCATACTAGCTTTTGAATTCTCCCCTTTCTTCTAATGAATGTTATCCGTCCTTAGGTCTGTAACCCCAGGTTATGTTACTGATCAAAGTTGTGATCTGCATGGGCCAAGAGCATAGCTCTGTGTCCCACTACAAAATTCCTTTTAGGTTTATCTGTCCGCAGCCTGGATTTTTATCTTACCCACCGAAAAATCCTATGGCCTTTGTCAGCTGCTTCCACATATACTGTACCTAGAAAGAATTATCTCAGTAAATGAATCAAGTGACTGGAACAGAGGGGAGTCGCAGGTTGTTGGATGTGTCATGGCTTTAGAGAGAGAGCCTGTGCTGACTGACTGCTAGTGACTACATTTTTCTAATTCAAGTGCTTGTCCAACCAGTCCTTTATTATTGGGGTTTCAAATTTAGTTTGGAGTGAGATTCAAGCTTTTTATTTATGATGATTATATTCTACCACATTGGAAATCAGGGAGATTTTTCCTCTCTGACCTGTTGGGCGGTCTGGTATCTGTGGATTTTCATAGATGAGAGGAAGTTATTCTGTCATCAAAGCTGCAGGTCATCTTTTAGCCCTGAAGAGAGGAACAAGATGGTTTTTAGGATTATAACCAACCAGGATGTCTGTGTTCTGCTCCCCAGGCAATGTGTTTTTTCTCCCTGCACCAGAAGTAAACCTTGCAGGATGTCCTAGACCAATAGTTCAGGCCATTATAAGTCAGACTTGTTGATGGTCTTCCTCTTACTCTTTGGGAACAACTACCTGTCTAATTCCAGCTACTAATTTTGTATTAAGATTCTTAGTTACATGTGTCAGAATCCCAACTCAAATTAGCCTAAGAAACATAAAGAAAAACTGCTCTGCATCCTCATACACATTCCAGCCCTAAGTCTCCTCTCACCTTTGCTTTCCTGAGTTAGTTTCACTTGCAGGCGTATTATCTCCAACAGAGGCAGTGTCTCATTACCAATACTTCTGTCAAAACTCTTGAATAACTTGTTAAACTAACTTGGGTCATGTGCCTTAAATCCAGGAGATATTTATGTTGGGGAAGGGGACAAGATTGCCCTTACCCAGACCACTTGAACTGAGAGTAAACCCTCATTCATTCTTCTTTCATGCATTTGCTGAGTGCCCAGTTTGTAATAGGAATTGTGTTAAGCTCAGGAGTTATCAGTGAACAACACAGGCATAATCTCTGCCTTCTTATGTAAGTGTGAAAAATGGACCTTAACATGCTCACAGTTATAAGGGAAATTACTGGTGCTGAAAATCAAGCGATGACTTGTGAGAGATTTGGAAGCCATTCATAGTTTAAGCAGGGAATCAAAGTGATTAATAACCCTAACCCTAAACCAGATCATGTGCATAATTTATTTCCTGAGATACAACTTAGTCTAGTTAATTAACAAGCCAAGATCATCCACCTGGTTGGGTTTTAAATTTAGGCATACCACAGTATCTGTCATGTGTCCAGACCTGGCACAGGCATTGCCTCTCCCAGGAAGCAGTCCTCATTTCCCCTTCCTTCCTGCCACTAGGAGAGGGTGTTTCTCCTTTCTTGCTCCCTTAGTACCCTGCTTAGATAACTCTCATGGTTTTGTTTACCCCATCTAGGTCTGGGCAGGACATGTTGGTGCCCAACCAGGCTAATGATTGGCATCTGTGCAAAAAAAAAAATGTTATCATCAGGCCACACTTTGAAAGGGTTGCTTATAAGGCTGTTCCGTAGCTAGCATCTGGGAGCTTGACTTTCAGGAGAGTTCCCACCATTCCCAGAACTGATAAGGGTGGCTCACTGTGTCTGAACTGTTTATACAAATAATGTGATTTCTGGTGAACACCTGCTTTCCTTCTTGGAGTCTGGAGTTTTGTATTTTCTGATCAGGGGTGCCTATGTGACCAGCCTCCAATAAAAACCCTGGGCATTGGGTCTCTAATGAGCTTCCCTAGTAGACAACCTTTCACATGTGTTGCCACAACTTGTTGCTAGGGAAATTAAGTGCATCCCATGTAATGCCACTGGGAGAGGACTCTTTGAAGCTTATCCCTGGTCTCCCCCAGATTTCAATATGTGTCTCTTCTCCCATTGCTGATTTTGCTTTGTATCCTTTCACTGTAATAAGTCATAGTCATGATTGTGATTCTGTGTTGAATTCCGTGAGTCCTCTGAGCCAATTATGAATTACAGAACTTAGGGGAAACCTTGGGGATCTCTTAAATAGCACGCTTACAAAAACATTATTAGGTATTTTTTCCACACTTATTCAAAGGAGTGAGAGAGCCTGGTGAGGAAACCAGGGCAGAGAGAGGAGCTTTTTGGTGGTCGCTCTGACTTTACTTTTGAGCAGTCAACTATGTCCCTGAACTTGCACCCTTCACTCGACTAGAACTAATCCTGAAGGAGTGTGTGAGCAATGGGGAGACAACGGAAAGATTTTTCACTAAGAAATGCCATAATCAGATTTGCATTTTGGGAAGAAAAAAATGCCCAAGAATCATCAGAAAAAAATGTAAGAAGAGTTTGCTTTACCAGGTTAAAACTAAAGCCACAATAGTAAAAATAGTGCGGTAATAGATAATGTGATCTAAAACCCAGGTTTCCCAAATTCCAGCCCAAGTTCCTTCATCAGGTCTTTATTAAGTTTTTCAATAGGCCTATAAGAGTGATCATGTGAGACCCCCGTTCCTTCTGGGCTTTCCTTCTGAGACATGTCATGTAAAAACAAGCTTCATTTAAACCATACGCAACAAGCCCTCCGAACTTGTTTTTAGGTTGCTGTGATGCTGTCAACTGTCAGAGTAGAAATGTGTGGTTCTGAATTCAGAACCTGGGAGAAGCACTAAGTAAACAAAGAACATTTTACCAGTCTCCTGTGAATTGCTGATACTTTAAATTACTGCATATTAATAGCTTAGGGGTAATTTTGGCACTTTGAATTTTTATAGTTTTCCCATCGGTAAAAATGAAATGCTCTTGTTTCCACAGTCAGCCACCATTGTTTTGTCTTTCTTTGCATGTCGGGAGTAATGTTTCCTAAGGGAAAACTTAGACTGTGCAGTAATCTTGGGGAAATAGAAAAAAAAATCAGTTATTACACACTAGATCAAAGACCTTATAAAAAAATCTTACAAAAATGAAAACACCCTGTACTAAGGGAACAGAAGTGGGATGATGGAGTTTTGCTGTCCCTGTTTTGCATTTCTAACAGTAAACTTGAAAGCACAGGATCTTCTGACCATTGAAGCTGAAATTATGTATGCAGTGTTTCTCATGAAGTAACATTTACCATAAAAAAGATTATATTTATTCTTGTCTTGGGCAATTCTAAAAATTTCTAAGCAGAAAATTCTAAAAATTTTAATGCAGATAACTTACCAGTTCAAGATCCACATGAGTACACAAAAGTATTACATTGATTGCATGTCCGTGTATTGGCCAATTCCTGAAATGGTGTCTCAGAAGGATTAAAATTGAGCCTCTGTTCTAAGCACGTGGTATTCACTGTGGCCTGGGAGTGTGCCAGTTAGTCACAGCACCTGCGCCTCCTCACAGGGTCTTGCTGAAGTTGCTCAGCAATACGGAGGGGAACTGCCTCATCCCTCCAGCCATACATTCAGAGCTGGGAATCCTGCCTATGAGGCAGGATTGTATCTGATTCATAAGAGGCCCAGAAATGATAGTCTACCCAGCTAGCTAGCTGTAACTCTGAGGCAGAAGAAGCAGAAGAAATGAGAATAAAATCAAGTATCTCCCCAGCCCACCCTGATAATAATGATCATGTGCCTTTTTGTCAACAACCTCTGCTTGAATTAAACAACACTTAGGTGTGATATGAATCCTGAGTGTCATGACCTATTTGCAGTGTGCAAATGAAACATAGGAAGAAAGAGGGTGCTCAGATTTGACCTAGAAATTTGAGATGTAGGTGAAGAGACCTAATACTCCACTGGGGACTCACAAGCCAATTACCTTGAGTATGGTAAGTGGATTACAACTCCTCAAGGAAACTAGATGTTTTGAACAAAGAAAAACTATGTATAGGCAAGGCTTCATCTATTTTTCTTCATTTATTTTAAGTTCATAGAAATTTAGGTTCTTCAGAAGTACGTGAGGGCTTTAGAGACAAAAGGAGAGACGCAAAGGAAAGGAATCTTTTTTTTTTGCTTGTAAGCAAAATTTTGCATTAGTATTAGATTTAGATTGGACCATATGAAATTGCGGATACTCAAACATTTTGGCCTTTCATACGGTTCAACCTAATTAATGTAAATTAATTTCACCACACAAATGCTTTGAAAACATTCTCAACTTATTTTTGTATTGGGCTTAACTTCATCAGAGAAGGATTTCATAATTACTAATTATGAGTCTTTATAATAATTTGTGATGTATCCATCACTTATCAAACTAGTGTTTTTAGCAGCTCTATTGAGGCATAATTGATATACAAAAAACTATATTCAGTGTATATAATTTGCGAGTTTGGAAATATTCATATTCCCATGCATAATCAAGGTAATAGACTTATACATCACCTCCATAAGTTCCTTTATGCCTCTTTTTTTCTTTTTTAAGAACACTTAACATAAGATTCACCCTCCTGAAATTTTAAGTGTACAATACAGTATTATTAATAGGCACTATGTTATACAGCATGTCTCTAGAACTTACTTATCTTGCATAAATTGAACTTTACACTCATTGGTTAGGCAACTACCATTGTTACCTGCGTCTATGGGTTTGACTATTTTAGATACCTCATATAAGTGAAATCATACAGTATTTGTCCTCCTTTGACTGGCTTATTTCACTTAGCATAATGTTCTCCAGGTTCATTCCTATGTTGCAAATGGCAGTATTCCTTCCTTTTTTAAAGCTGAATAATATTTCATTGTGTGTATATGTCATCTTTTCTTTATCCTTTCACCTGTAAAAGAGCATTTGAGTTGTTTCCTTATCTTGGCTTTTATGAATAGTAGGAGTGCAGAGTGCTTACTCTTCAGGATCCTGATTTCAGTGCTTTGGATTTATATGGCCAACGTGTATATGAAAAGTTGTTCAGTATCACTAATCATCAGGGAAATGCAAATCAGAACCACAATGAGGTATTACCTTATACCTCTTAGGATTTTTTTTTAAAGATAACAAGTATTGGTGAGGACATTGGAAAAATTAGAACCCTTGTTCACCGTTGGTGGAAATGTAAAGTGGTGCAGTTTATTATGGAAAACAGTATGGAGAGTCTCAAAATTAAAAATAGAACTACCGTATAATCCAGCAACCTCACTTCTGAATATATATCCAAAAGCAGTGTTTGTTTTTAACTTGGATATTTTTGAGAGCGAATCCTAAAGAAATTCAAAACCTGCTGTCATAAATACAATGGCATTGTGATGCATGGTCTAGGTAGACTGGAGTAGCCTGGAACTTTTGGTTCATTTCTGGCTCAGTCAGTACCTGATTCACTAGGCCATTGGAGGCAATCGTTAGGCATGACTACAAAGCAATTGCTATTCCAACATTGCATAACTTCATCCTCAAAATGCTTGTTGGAGGCTAGCTACTTATTCTATTGCTTAGAATGTTTTTAGAGCTCTCCTGTTTAAAATTACCTTCAAAAGCATTTCATAAGCCATCCAATTAATTCATTATTCACTTTAGTAAGTGTGTTTGAGTCATGTACAGTGCAGTGTGCTACATTGGGTATAGAGATAGATGACATTGACATAGAGGGTGGTCTAGGTGAACAGATACAGACATTTGAGAAAGCACCAGGACATGTGAGAAGCAGTGAAGGGCTCCACTTCCCTGGAAGAGTGACTGTGCAAGGAAAGTAAGACTAGAAAGATGAGCTATAGGTACATTGTGGGGTGCTTTTGATTGGATGCTATGTCTGGAAGTTTGAAATTTGTGCCTTTTAGAATTTTAACCTGACAGCTAACAATAACAGAACTGGAATTTTCAATCAGCCATGCGGTTTGTGCCCTACTTGTTAATAAAACTGGCTTTATACACCTCATTTGTATCTATACTTTAATGTACTCTGACCATATGATTGTTTCCAAAAATTAAATTCACCCTCAGAGGAAAAAAATGCTGCTATTGACCTTATTCAAAGAAATATAATATGTCAAAGGAACAGAAACCAAATCCAAACAAAAAATGTCCTGTATATTTTGAGAAATTGCTTTATCGGAATAAACATTTGCTGCCTCAAAGGGTCTTTTAGAAATCATCCTGTAATTGGAGTGTGTATGTTGGCATATGTTCTTTTAAATTATTTCATAGTTGTATGTGTATATTTAATCTTTTGAGTTGATATCTGCCTTTACTGGGATGCACTGAAGGGTAACACTGGTGCAAATGAGGATGGGGATCATAGCTAAAAAGAATAGGGATTCGAATAGCAATGCTAAATTCGCTTCTCATGGAGGTATTAAGGGTATGAGATGTGTTTCTAGTTAACTGCTTATTCCAGGCACCACTCACCTCTGGTCTGGAGAGGTACCTATGGCTGCCTTATCAGGTATTCTTAATTCTGAACACATAGGTGAGAAGATGGATTGACATTTGCTATTTTGATTGGCTGCTATTACACATTCCTTCTTTTGGGTCAAATGTTTGACCCCTCTGTGTCCTCCTCAGTGGAGCCCAGCAGCAGTGCCTCCTTTGGAGAACTGTCCAATGTGTAAAGTGATACATGTGGTGGGACTAGTGTGTGATGAAATTTCCATTCTATAGTAAATCATTAAAAATTGCCTTTTAACTTATAAAATATTTCTGTATACCTAGCAACTTCAAAAGTTAGTGACCAAAATAGTAATTACTTATTTAGTTAGTTCATTGTGTAAAATGACCATTTGGGTTGGGTTCAGCTGAATGATTATATAATTCTTAGCTGGTCTCCATTATGCCTGTGATCAACTACATCTCAGCATGGAGCTCTGCTTCTGAGCATAGGTGACTGTCAACTGAGGCAATAGTAGAGGTTAAGAGCACTGGGCAACACATCTTTTATCCAATAGTAGGCTAGTCCAGGCTTGTTTTCATAATGGTAGGACAGATTTCAAAGAATGGGTAGAAGCAACATGGCATCTTGAGATTTAGGCTTAAAACTGACACACCAGCTCCTCCCTGGTGGCGCAGCAGGTTAAGCACAGCACTGTGGAGCTGTCGGCAGCTGTGGCATGAGTTTGATGCCTGGCTGGGGAGATTTCCACATGGCACAGCAGACCTCTCCTGCCTCGCCCGCTGCTCCCCTCAGCAGTGTATTTCGGTCTATCTGCCTGTTCTGCTCTCCACTCTGTCTCTGGTGAACCCTCTCACCGTCCCACACCTCTGGCCTGCACCCAAGCTTGTATGCATAAATAAATAAATCTTTAAAAAAAACGGGCACACCATCAGTCGCAAAGCCAGTCCAGATTTAAGTAGTGGGAAGGAGGTTCATGAAGAAAAGGGTAGAGCCTTGGGGCCATTTTCTTTGTATCTATCACACAAGTATAGATTACTCTTCAAAGTCTTCAGTTAATCCTGTAACATCTAAAAATTGTGTTTTATATGTTCAGAGTTAAAGACTAATCAGAAACAAGTAGGAAATTATTGGCATTATTCATAATTCAGGGCCTTGATGACAATAGATTGTCAAGATGTGAATCAGTCAGACAAGGGACACCTTGTAGAAGAGGTGACACGTTTATTGAGCCTTATAAGGATGTTTATATGTTTTCAAAGTGAGGAAGTAAAAAGAGGTTCTTCCAGGCAGAAGGGATGACATGATTGCGCAAAGCATAAGGATGAGAAGTAGCATGGGGTAGGAACTATATAGGTTCAGCACTGTTAGGCATAAAGCCATGGCAGAGTATAGTGAGGTATAAATCTGTAGAAGTAGAGCAGCTTGACTGTGGAGAACATTGCTGCTCATGTTGAAGACCTTAATTAAAGATGTTAGAGCAAAGGGAAACCATTAAAGTCTCTCAACAATGAAGGTACATGGTCCAATTTGTGTTTAAGATAAGTCTCTGGCTGTTGGGTGGAAAGTAACTTGAGAACAAGAGGGAGTCCTAAGACAGGTTAGGAAGCTGCTGTCTAAGTCATGGTGTCAAGAGATGGCTAGTTCCCAAACTAGAAAAATGAAGGCTAAGATGGATAAAAATACTGATTTAGAAGATTACTTTAGGGGTCGACTCAGCAGGATTTTATCAATAATTGGAGTTTCAGAGTGCGAGAAAGGAAAGACTTAAGAGATTTTTCTAAATTTTGTGACTATATAAAGGAGAGACCCAAATAAGACAACTAGAAGGGAGAAAGGGTAAGTGGAGAAGAGAAGATAGTGGCTTTGGTGTTGATTATCTTCCAAGATGATGTGTCTGCTTGGCAGAATTTTAGGATTTATTTTTATTTTCTTTTCCTTCATTTTCTTTCCTTCCAACCCCACCCTTTCATCTCTTTTTATTCTGGGAACCGTAAGTATGTGTGTAGTATAATAGGAGCACTTCAGGGAAACACTGAAGATGATTAGTGGAAGAGAAGGATATCAGGGAGTATCATAGGGAACCCAGAAAAATCCTGTTTCAAGAGGGATGGTAGGAAGGAGCACACAGGTACTTAGAGATGGGGATTGGGAAGTACGCATATAGTTACACTTTAACGAACTCTAGTGTGGTAAAAGCTAGTTGAGGAGTAACTGAGAAGAAGAAAAGGAAGATGAACCATAGCTTACTTTTTAAGGAGATTGCAAGGGGTGGGGAGATAATTAAGTATTAGAGAAAAATGATGTAGAGTTGAGATAGACTGGGAATAAAGGTAGGGAGAGATTTGAAGCTGTTAGCAGGTTCAAATCTAGTATAAAGGTAGTATTAGGAAGTTAAAAGCACATTTTTTTCTATTTACAGAAAATTATTTTTTCATTTAAAGTTTTCTAAATATTGTAGTGGATTGCCTTGTAAACTCCCTGTCACTGGAATGATCAATCAGAGAGACTAGGTGTTTTCTGATCAACTGTGTAGAAGGATGTATATTGGTGAATATCTTTTGAATCGTAGCCTTTGTTTAATTCTCAACGTTTCCCCAAAGTTGTTTTAAGCACTACAATGTAGTGAGTTATTCTGTTGAACTACCTTGCCTGGCAGCTCTCCATAGATTCATCAAATCAGTGGACCAAGTTAATTTATGTGCCTTTGATCTTGAAGGATGAAATTAAACTGTAGATTCTCAGATAACAAAATATTGATGCTTAGTGTTCAGGAAAGTTTTGTCACAAAGTAATCAACCATAGCCTAGGCTTACAGATTTTTTGAAAAAGTAGTCACTTTCCCTACACAAGGAGTGTTTATTTCAAGTTTAGGGAAGTTTTATCTGTATGTCACTTCTGTAAAACACTTACTTAGAATAATTAAAATAGCACTGAGATTGATAGGAGACATGGATAAAAAGAATAATTTCTCCTTTTCTCACTGATCATATTCCTATATGAATGTTTTTAGTTTACATTGGAAGTCGGTTTTCTAGGCCATGAGGATATAATTAGTTTCTATCTATGCTCTCTAGTCCTCATCTAAGATCTCTTAGTGATCCCCTTCAATTAGCATTTAAAAGAACTGAAGAATAACCTTTTGCTATTTTGTCTCGAATGACTACTTATCTGTATCAAAACCTGGCTACCTGATGTACTGAAGCAGAAACAACATAAATGATGGAACTCAACTAATTCTCAGAAAGCCATATTTTAGTCAGTACTTTCCAACTTTCACTCAGCACTTCTTTTATGGAACTAACAAGTTATATACTATTTAGTTTTATCCCTTCTCAATTCATACATTTTAAATTCTCTTTGTTACCCTTTCGAAATGCTAATCGGTAGTAAAATAATTATAGTACAAACAGAGAAACTAGAATATGCAACTACCAAGAAAAACAGCTCCCCACCACCAAAGAAAAACCTAGAGCAGTATGTGTAGTGAATATTATCTTTTAAGGATACCAACTGATTTTCTTTCTATGGCCCACAGATTAGGGATTAGTTTCCCAATTAACCCCAGGCCTATAAGTTTTACCTACTTCTTAGCCTGTTTTTTTTCCTTTATTCTGTAAGAATGCACTATATGAAAATGTCACAAGTTCACAGGTTTTTTTCCCTTTCTTAATTTAATGCTCTCCAGATGAATGAATATAATGCCCTTTTTAAATCATATACTTAAACAATTATTTTATTTTGAAATAAGAGGTTTTTGAGATAATAGTCTAAATTTAGAGAGGAGTTGCAAAACTAGTACAGAGAGCAAATTTACTGGTATGTTATAATTTAGGTAGTTTAAAAGTGAGTGGATGGAAAAAATATATACCATGCAAACACCAATCAAAAACATGCTGGAATGGCTCTACTAATATAGACAGCAGAACAAAGATAATTACCAGGAAGAAAGCAAAGCACTACATAGTGATTCAAAGGTTCAGTCCACCCAGAAGATACAGCAGTCTTAAACATGTATGCACAAGTTAATGGAGCTTCAAAGTATAGGAAGCAAATCTCAATATAACTGAATTGAGAGAGACAAATCCACAATTACAGTTGGGAACTCAGTGGCCCTCTTTCAGTGGTTGACAGACCCAGTAGACAGAAAATCAACAGCAAGGATATTGACATAGAATGTTCCACCTCACAATAACATAGTATACTTTTTTTCAAGCACACTTCATAAAATAAACCTCAAAAAATATAAAAGAATAAATATAGGTATATTCTCTGATCATTATGGAATCAAACTACAAACCAAAAATAGACTGCAGGAAACTGGTCAAACACTTGGAAACTAAACAGAACACTTCTCATTAATCCATGGGTCAAGGAAGAAGTCTCAAGGGAATTAAAAAAAAGATAGATTGACCTGAATGAAAATTAAAATACAGTATATCAAAACCTGTTGGATATAGTTAAATCAGTACTGAGTGGGAAATTCATAGCGCTAAATGATTGTATGAGGAATAAATGAAAAGTCTCAAATGAATATTAAACTTCCACCAAAAGGGGTGGGAGGGCAAAGCAGAATAAACCCAGAGCAAGCTGGAGGAAGGAAGTAATAAAAGAGAAGTCAATGTAATTGAAAACAAAAATAGAGGAAAACAATGAACACAAAAACTGGTTCATTGAAAGAATAAATTTTGACTTAATTGATGATGGGTGCAGTTTGGGCAATGGGATTTTTACAAGCCCCTCAGCTGATTCCAACATGTAATGGGGCTTGAGAACCTCTGCTGGAGCGGTCGGATACGTTTTCTAGTTCAACCCGTGGTAGCATGCCCAGTCCCTTAACATTTCCTCTGAGGAAAATTTGTGACCATTTCATTTTCCTCACTAGTTGTTGCTCTCAGAGTTAGTACTGACTCTTCTTTCCCTTGTATGTTTACTTCCAAGTCTGACAGCTCTTCTGCCTTGGACATTGCTCTGTACTAAGGTGAGCATTTAACAGCAGCCCCTTCCACTTCATACCCACACCTCCTTAATTGATTTTGGAATAACTCTGAAACCCACCTCTGATTGGTTTGTCACACATCATTGGTTAACCAGCTTTAGGCTGTGATCACCCAAGCCATAGTAACAATGTGTCTAGTGCACCTGGTCCTGTGACCCTGGCTCTAAGGGAGGAGGCTACTTCATTTCTCAGTTTTGATAATCAACGCAGAGCCTTCCCTCTACTAGCACGGTTGGTATGCAGTCGATTTGAACACTCAGTAAGTTTGGGATTGTTTGTTTGACCTTATATGTAAGGCTTACATGCCTGTTCTTACTAAAACCTAGCATAGAGGTTGTTTTTTCTTCTAATAAATTCTGATAATCACTTTAAATCAGGGAGATGTATTGTAAATATACTAGGGGGATACATGTGAGTAAACATTACAACATGGAATCAATTCACTGGAGCAAATAAGACATCATGGAGATCATTATTTTTAAAACTTTTCACTTTCTATCTGGAGAAAGAATTAATAGTTCATAGTAAAAGCTGTTCTTCTTGATTTAGTTTATTCTGAAGGGGTCTTACTGACAAATGATATTTTATCTTAAAAGGATTTATGTTTTGTAATATATCACTTTTTATCCTTAAAATGTCAAGCCTACTTATCTGTGTAGTTGAAATTGTTGAATACATGTACATAAATGTTTTTCAATGTACTTGTAATTTTTAAAAAGTCATTGAAACTGGGGCTTTTTTCCCTTAAAAGGCATAAGACATATTTTAACTTAGAAATAGTTAGAACCATTAAAATATATCAAAATAATATCAGAATAGGTCACCCAGGCCAAGACCTTCTAGGTGATGTCTTTCATGAGCCAAACAGTGGGCTGAAAGATCTGAGAAGGAGTGATTGGTATTAGAAGAGAGTGATCGTTCAGTTGTATGCTTCCAATTTTCAGTATTCTTTCATTCAAAGAAAGATCTCTTGCAGTTTAGACCCAAGCTTAATAATGACCTTTGAGCCAGATCTAGTCTACCACTTGATCTTATTATGACCTGTGAGATAAGAATGGTTTTTACATTATTAAAGGGTTGAAAAGTGAAGAATATTTCATGATATATGAAAATTACATGAAACTCCAATTTCAGTGTAATAAAGTTTTATTGGAACAAAGCCATGCGCATTTGTTTATGTACTGTCTATGACTGCTTTCATGCTACAACAGCAGATTTGAGTAGTTGAAACAGAGACCATATGGCACATAAAGCCAAAAAATATTTGCTATTTGGTCCTTTCCAGCAGCAGTTTGCTGAACCATAACTTAAACTTACCTCTCAACCTTGTAAGATGATTTCTACTCAGGGAAATTGAAATTCCCAAATAATTTGTTAACAAGCCTGTATACTGAAGGGGGGTGGGGGCCTGTTGCTGGCAACAGGGCTAACTGTGGTTAACACAGAAATACTGGGCTGAGTGGCAGGAACCTACCTAAGTAAATTCATATGTTCTTTTTTTTCCTTTAATGATTTTTGAGTACTTTGAGAAAAGGTTGGCCTCCAGATTCCTCATCTGGTCACAGGGGAGTCATGAGTCACATGTATGTCTTAATTTTTTAAAACAGACTTTAAAATGACTGCGATGAAGGTAGTTTTCTTTATAAAGTACAGAAAAGTTCTTCTACTCCAACTCTGGTGTATCTTTATAAAGACAAAGATTTAAAGGTTTGTTGAGGATGAGAAGCAGCAAAATATATAGGATCTGTTCTTTTTCTCCTGATTATTTTTTGTTTACTCCATCTCTGGATCGATGTTTATGGCTTTAGTCACTGGACTGCTGAAATGTGGTAGAGATGAAAGATGTGCGAGTTGAACAGGCTTGAAAGGAAGTTTCATTTGCACAACTTTGCAGCCATGATAGATTGAATGTTTTGTAGATAAGGGTGAATTCTGAATTAAAACATAGGCAGTGGTTTCTAATGGTCTCAGTGTGGAGAGGGTTAGTCTCATTTCCCCAAAGCAGAGGTAATCAACTCAAGAAACACATTGATAGCATTCATTATTTCTGTTTAAGGAATAGTTTGGGAGATTCTTTGCCCACATGGATAGGAGTTGACCTTTAAGGATATAAGAAGTGTGCTGCTCTGATCTGACTAATGGCCTGACTTAAATGTCTGTGTTAATGGTTCTGAAGGATACTTTCCTGAAAGTCTAAGAGAACTGGACTTTCAGGTGCTTGTTTAATTAAAGATTATTTCCAAATACCATGATGTGCTTATCCATCCTGATTTTATCTCAGTTCTTCTTGAACCTGTTTATGATTTCATCCCATTCCTTAAAAAAAAAAAGACACTTTATTGAGGTTACATTGGTTTACAACACTGTACATGATTTAGGGGAATAGGAACACACCTCACTTCAGATGTATGCTACCGCACCACCCCCACCATCAAAGCACCCATAGCACTTCTTAAGCTAATGAATTTACTAAGTTCCATAAACATAGTTCAAAGTCCTACTTCCTTTTCTATAAAATTGCCTTTAGGTTTCAGAGAGTGCCCCTTTTTACTTTAAATCTCTCTAATTGAGTGAATGAGGCAAGTCAATCATTTCAGCACCTCGTGATTCTTATTGATTTCTGCTTCATCCTTTTAGAGGAAAATTTCTCAACCTTGACATTATTGACATTTTTGGACCAGATAAATCTGTGCATTGTAAAAAAACTATTCTGTGTGTTGTAGAATGTTTAGCAGGCTCCCTGGTCTTTACCCCCTTGGTGAGATTAACCGCTCGCTCTCCAATTGTGACACCCAAAAGTGTCTCAAGATACTCCCACATGCCATTGAGGGACAAAATCACTTTGAATCAGGAACCACTACTTTGATATTTGTATTTTCCAAACTGCAAAGTTTTGTGCTTTTTGGACTATACCATACAGACGCTTCTCTGTTCTGTTGATTGTATTATGTGTTTCTGGATTTTTTCCAGCTCTCCTTAATTATTTCCATCTTGAATGACTGTGATAGCCACTTTTATAGTTTGAATATTTCAGGTCATCTACATCATTTGTGAGTGGCGTGTGGGGTAGATCTCTTGAAATCTTAGACTTTTTTTTTCTCATTATAAATACCCTTAATATGTGTACTGTTAGAATGTGGAGAATGGAAAAATTAGAATGTTTTTATCACTCAGAAACCCATCACTTCAGTGTTACTAATTGACTAATATTGGTAAATTGGTTTATGACTTTAATCTATTTTCTATGTATTTTACTTCATAGATGAAATTTTGATAGAAAATCAATTTCTATACCACTTTTCCACTTAGCAGTTTCATGTATATATTTCCCTGTATACCATATTAAATGAATAATATTAATATCCTCTCATTATTTCTGTTTTCTTTGATAGCTTGGTTTCATTTACTATTTTTATTATGACATTTTAATGGACTTTTATTCATAAACCATTGTTCTGTTTTGGATTATTTTTCAAAGATAAATATTTGAAGTATAGTTCTTGGGTCAAAACATGTGAATGTGTTGAAAGGAAGCCTGAAGTGATTCTTTAAGCTGCTGCATAGCCAATCAGGCGGTAAAATAAGGGCTTCTTGCACTGACCACAGACATACCATGAAGTGTCTTGTGGGCTGTGCATATAGAAGGAAAGGAGAGGACTGTGTTTGAGGTAATCGCTTTCCTTGCCTTCCTGCTCTTCTGTAGAAATATTAATGAGAGTCAAGTAGCCATCAAACCATTGATTTAGATTCCACTTCCAAATAATCCTAGCTGGGTTTACTTCCCGATAGCCCTCCTCATACATTGGTATTTACCTGGTTTACAGTAAATTGTTAAATTAGTATACTGTTGGTCATTTCTGTTGAGATTATAATAGGAATAAGATCTAAAAACTTTTTCCCCAAGGGTGCAAGATGAGTGTTAGTACGCGTATCATTTCTGCCAAAACAAATACTCATTGTGGGAGGTAAGGAAGAAAAGAATGCTAAAAAATATATACCCAAATGTAAGACATAAAGGCACATCACAAAGTTACTCCAAGATTGCACTGTGCTAATTTATGATTGTTTCACACATGATTTGTTTCACACAAAAAAGGTTTATTCTAAAGTACTTCTTAAGATGTACCACTTCATGAGAATTCAGGTGTTGTCTTGGGTAGGAGTGCCCAGGAGGAGAAGCTGAGACAGTGTTTGAACATGCATGATTTATTGGGGGGGTGCTCTTGGGAGAAACTTATAAGGAACCAAGGACAAGAGGGCAAGGAAGAGGGAAGGATATTATCTTAGGAAAGCCTAGCCTTAAACTATATTGGCTGGGGAGTGGGAGAGGACCAGGAGAGTGTAATTATTAGCTGCTGGCTGCCCCTGGAGGGAGACAGGGAGAGTATAATCTCCCCTTGGCAGGACTCCAGCTTTTGGGGAAGGGGACAGCTGTGAGCCATTAGCAGCTAACTGGCAGTAGCTGAGAGATGGGTAAAGGAGATGTAGGAGAGGTACCACAGCGCTTTTTTTTTTTTTATGCGGGACCCTGTTCTAAGACCTGGGGGTAAGAGATGAAAGTGACATATTCCCTACTTTCAGTATGGTTGTGGTGTAGTGGCAGGGATGATCAGGTAAAGAATATTTACAGTGCACATGAGGTGTTTTTTGTATAGACTGAAGCATGCGCAGTCTTGGATAGAAAGCAAAGGAATGAATAATTGTGGAAGGGGGGATCTGGATAGCTTCACTGAAGAGATCCGACAAATAAGTAGGACCAGACTGAGGGAATGTGGGTTGGTCAGAGTAAAATGGGAGGTAACCATAGGCAGAAGGAACAGATTTGTATGATGATGGGAAAGATTGAAATAAGATGTGTCCACCTAGTCACTTGGGGCAAAGCATTTTTAGGAGGCAGGAGCAGCAGCTGATGAGCCCTGGCAGCTTGGAGCTGGAATATGTGGGCCTCAGATATTCATCCCACATGAATATTCTCAGATGTTCATGTGGGATGACCATGTTGTCATCCAGCCAGTGCCTGCCTCAGGTTCCCAGTTTACCTGCCAGCTCTGCCCTCTGGTGGCTGTGTGACTCCAACCATGTTACTTAAACATTTCTGAGCCTCAATTTCCTCGTCTGTAAAATGGCTGTGGTGATATTTATAGTAGGACTGCTTTGATTAGAAATAATAAAGACATCTAAAGTTTCATTGTCATAGAATTACTCTGCTTATATTTACTACTCTTTGTCATTTTTCTGCAGTAGTTAAAACAGCAGTGCTTTACAGAAATAGATCAATGGACTATAACAGCCCAAATCCTAAAATTAGCCCTACTTTTTTTTCTTTTCTAAGTCATTTGCAACCCACTCTTTCTTAATTTCCAGGACTGATGTTAACTCGTGTTAGGTGATCTTTTTCGTAGGCTCTTTACTGATTATACAAGATTTTTAATACAGAATGATTATTATTATTATAGTGATGATTTTTTGTTGTTGTTGTTTGTTTGTTTTTTACATATAAGCTGGGGTACAGGCCAGAGGCGTGGGGCGGCGAGAGGGTTCACCAGAGACAGAGTGGGGAGCAGAACAGGCAGATCAGAAGTACACTGCTGAGGGGAGCAGCGGGCGATGCAGGAGAGGTCTGCCCCACCATGTGGAATTCTCCCTGGCCGGGCTTCGAACTCGCGTCTCCGCTGCTGACAGCTCCACAGTGCAGCGCTCAACCGCTGCACCACCCGGGAGGCCCAGTGATGATGTTTTTTAAAACATCAAATCTTGCAGATTCTTAAAAATCTGCATTTTCCTTGGTAATGAACAGTTTGGTAACTCACTTAAAGAATAGAATATTGTATAAAAGGGGGATACTGCTTTAGCCAAAGTTCCTAGGACCAGAATTTCAGATGAGAAGAGCATATATCTCAGAAGAAGTCTTCAGTCTCCTGCAACTCTCAGGGAAGTGAGGAAAGAGGATCCATACTCAGTGCCTTTCTTCACTGAGAATTTTTAGAGCTCAGAGGTATTTCTTCTATGCCATTTGCTGCTTTCACTCTCACTGTGAGTTATCCATATGGAGGTTATATTCAATAGATGCAGAATTTTTGTATTGCTACTCTTCTTGCTGCCTAAAAAATTCTCACTGATAAAATGTTACAGTAATTTTTAAAGTTTTAAAGAATTTCATTGAGGCATGATTTATACACTATTAAATTCACCCATTTTAAGTATTCAATTCTGTGAGTTTTAGTATATTTAGTTTTGCAGCCATCCCCACTGTCCAATTTTAAAACATTTCTGCTACCCCCAGAAAAGAAGCTTTGTGCCTGTTTTACTCAGTCCACATTCCCATTCCCAATCCCAACCCTAGACGACCATTAAGCTATTTCGTAACTCTAGATAAGTGTGCTCTGGACATTTCATATAAACGGAATCATGCAATAAGTGGTGTTGTGTTTATGACTTCTTTCACTTAACAATGTTTTTCCTAAGTGTCTTACATTTTTTAAAAAATTTAGATGTTGTCATGTATTGTCCCTTTTTACTACTGAGTACTATTCCATGGTACAAATGTACCACAGATTGCTTAACCACTCCCTGTTGACAGACATCTGGGTTTCTCCCAGTTTTTGGTTGTTGTGATAAATCTGCTGCAAATAGATTTTTGTGTGAACATAAATTCTCATTTCTCTGGATAAATGCCCAGGAATTACTATTACTAGGCCTTAGGGTAGTTGGATATTTACTTTTACTTTTTAAAGAAATGGTCAAATGGTTTTCTAGGGTAGCTATGTAGTTTTACATTCCCACTCTCAATATATGAGTGATATAATTTCTTCACATCTTTTGCAGCATTTGAATTTTCACTGTTTTTTATTTCAGCCATTGTGGTTTTGATTTCCATTTCCCTATTGGCTAATGATATTGAGTATCTTTTCATGTAGTTGTTTGCTTTGTTTTGTTTTGTTTTGGTGAATTGTCTGTTTAAGTTTTTGCCCATGTTTAATTGAGTACTTTGTTTTCTTACTGTTGAATTTTTAGAGTTCTGTACATATTCTGGATACAAGCCCCATTGTTGGATAGGTGGCTTATAAATATTTTGTCCATTACTGTAGTTTATTTTTATATCTTAAGAATCTTTTATAGAGCAAGTTTTTTAATTAGAAGAAGGTGGATTTTTCTTTGAGAGATCATGCTTTTAGTGTCTTTGTTTAGCCCTAGCTCCCAAATATTTTCTCCTATGCTTTCTCTAAAAATTTCATGGTTTTGCATTTAAGTCTATGATTCATTTTGAGTTAACTTTCATATAAAGTGTGACACTTAGCTATTGTAAATAGTGCTGCAATAAACATACGGGTGCATGTATCCTTTTGGATTAGTGTTTTTTTGTCCTTTGGGTAGATTCCCAAAAGTGGTATTGCTGGGTCGTATGGTAGCTCCACGTTTATTAATTTGGGGAAATGCCATACAGCTTTCCACAGTGGTTGGACCAGTTTGCATTCCCACCAGCAGTGTAGAAGAGTTCCTTTTTCTCCACAGCCTTGCCAGCATTTGTTGTTGCCTGTTTTTTTAATGTGCGCCATTCTCACTGGCGTGAGGTGATATCTCATTGTGGTTTTGATTTGCATTTCCCTGATTATAAGTGATGTTGAACATTTTTTCATATGGCTGTTGGCCATTTGCTTTTCTTCTTTGGAGAAGTGTCTTTTTAGCTCTTCTGCCCATTTTTTGACTGAATTGTTGACTTTGTTTCTGTTGAGTTGTGTGAGCTCCTTGTAGAATTTAGTTAATCAGTCCTTTATCAGTTGTGTTGTGTGCAAAGATTTTCTCCCAATGAGTAGGGTGTCTGTTTGTTTTGATTATTGTGTCCAAGATATGGAAACAACCCAGATGCCCAAAAATAGATGACTGGATCAAGAAGATGTGGTACATATACACAATGGAATACTATTCAGCATTCAAAAAAGATAAACACATGCAATTTGCAGCAGCATGGATGGAACTAGAAGGGATCATGCTCAGCGAAATAAGCCAAAAGGAAAAAGAAAAATATCGAATGATCTCACTTATAACAGGAATATAAGGGAACCAAATACAAGAGTGTCAACCAGCGAGAGAGGGGGGAGGATTGGGGCTCAGAACGGGGGAGAGGGGAGCACAGGGGACTGTGGTGATGGTTCACGAGTGAATTGGTGGTGGGAAACCTACGGGGAATATACAGTAATGTAAAAGACACAAAAAAAATAAATAAATAAAAATAAATAAAATAAAATGTGACACTTAGGTTGAAATTCACTTTTTAAAAAAATATTGTTCCATCACCATTTGTTGAAGAGGCTCTCTTTTCTCCACTGAATTACTATTCCACCTTTGTCAGATACCCATTGAATATATTTGTGTGGGCATATATTCACTTTTAACAATGCAAAATTTGGTTACAAGTGGAATAATGTGCCCCCCCCCAAAAAAAAAGTGTATATACCTAATCCCTGGAACCTATGATTATGTTAGGTTACATGGCAAAGGAGAATTAAAGTTACTAATCAACTGACTTTAAACTAGGGATAATCCTGGATTATCTGGGTGAGCCTGATAGAATCACAAGGGTCCTTAAAAGTGGAAGAGAGAGGCAGAAGGATCAGGAAAAGAGATGTGAGGATAGAAGGAAGATCAAAGAGTTGCAGAGTTGCTGACTTTGAAGATTGAGGAAGATGGTTAGGATCCAAGGAATGTGTGTGGCCTCTAGAAGATGCAAAGGGCAAGAAATGGATTCTGTCCTAGAGCCTCCAGAAAGAAAAACAGCCCTGTCAGCCTTTTTATTTTAGCTCACTGAGATTTATGTCAGATTTCTGACCTACTGAACTATAAGGTAATAAATTTGTGTAGTTTTAAACCCCTGAGTTTGTGGTAATTTATTGCTTTAACAATAAAAATGGATATTTTAGAAAAGCTCCCATTGATAATAGGATTTTAAATGGTTTGCACACCGTTTGTCTAGAAAGTTTACCTATATAAAGCATCCTGATGATATCAGACAAATGAAATACCTAGAATAGGTGGATTTGTGCATTAAATAGGGAATAATTAGAAAATTTATTTTTGTTTAAATTTCTACATTTATTGTAACTTTAAATTACTTTTTTTGTTTGCATTTCAGAAGAGTGTTTGAATGTCTTAAGTTTTACACCAAGTATCCAAACATAGTCCCAAATTTTTATTGGATGGGAGGTTAACATTCTATTAAAAAAATGTTCATTTTGCAGTGTCTATAAATGTTGAATCATTGTGTTGTATACCTGAAATGAATGTTATGTTAATTGTATCTCAATTTAATAAAGAAATATTCAGTTGACTTTCACATTAGGGCATATCGAACCTTAATGATTTTGATACTTATGCTAATCATATTTTTAGTAACAGCTTCACTGATAAAATTTTCATACCATATAGTTCAACCATTTAAAGTATACAGTTTTGTGATTTTCAATATATTCATTGATAATGTGCGATTATCACCACAGAGCACTTTGAATATCTTATCCACTGCCTTCTGACTTCCATGGTTTTTTGTTTTGTTTTGTTTTGTTTAAGATTTACTTATTTATACATACAAGCCGGGGCACAGGCCAGAGGCATGGAGCAGCGAGAGGCTTCACCAGACAGAGTGGGGAGCAGAACAGGCAGATCAGAAATACACTGCTGAGGGGAGCAGCAGGCAAGGCAGGAGAGTCTGCCGCACCATGTGGGATTCTCCCCTGCTGGGCATCGAACTCGCATCACTGCTGCCAACAGCTAGACAGCTCAGCGCTTAACCGCTGCGCCACCAGGGAGGCCCTGACTTCCATGGTTTCTAATGAAAATTAAACTGTTAATCTTATTGGGATTCCCTTACAAATGAGGACTCATTTTTTCCTTGCTGCTTTCAAGATTTTCTCCTTGTCTGGATTTCAGCAATTTTACCATATTTGTTTGTCAATCTCTTTGAAGATAGTGGCGGTGGTGGTGGCGGCAGCAGCATAAGAAATTAACTACTTGGAGTTTGTTGAGCTTCCTGGGTATACAAATGAATATTTTTCAGTAAATTGGAGATTTTTTTGCCTTTATTTTTTTGAAAAATTTTCCCACTCCTTTCTCATTTCTTTTTGATACTCCCATTATATATATTTTGGTGTACTTAATGGTGTCCCATCTTTTCTGAGGTTTTGTTCATTTATCTCCATCTTTTTTCTTTCTGATCTTTAGCTTATGTAACCTCTATTAATCTATCTGAAGTTTATTGATTATTTATTCTGCCAATTCAGATCTATTGCTGAGCCCCTTTAGTGAATTTTTCATTTTAGTTATTGTATTTTTCAGTGCCAGAATTACCATTTAGTTATCTTTTGTACTTTTTCTCTGTTACACTTACCTTCCTTTACTTTTGTAATCATGATTTTCTTCAGTTCTTTGAACGTATTTATATGACTGATTTGACATCATTGTCTATTAAATCTGACATCTGGGTGCTCTCATAGTCTCTGTCGCCTGCTTTTTTGCTAGTGTATAAATCAAACTTTCCTGTTTCTTTGCATGTCTTACAATTTTTTTCTTGGGAACTAGATGTTTTAGATAATATATTGTAGCAACTCTGGGTATTGGTCCCCATCCCACAACAGTGCTGTGTATTGTTATTTGCTTCTTCTTTAGTGACTGGCTGGATTATTTTATTGAAGCCTTTTTACTGTCCCTCTTTGTCCTGCCTGTGTGAAGCCGCTGATGTTGCTCCTTAGTGGTGCGACCTTGGGTATGCCCACAGTGATTTGGTGAGGCTCTCTTTGACTATGTCCCTGACCACTCCCAGCTGTTAAGCTCCACTAATTGCTGGCTGATTGCGCTGTTGTTTATAATAATGCTCTGAGGCATAAATTGCTTCACAAACTGATCCAATCAAATCAGTGCACCTTGGAAGGGATAATGCAGTATTTGGACTATGAGGGGACAGATCAGTATTTGAGATTTCTTCTCATCTCTCTCTTTTTCTCTTGTTCTCTCCAGCATAATAGTCTGCTTATTCTAGCATGATAGTCAGCCTAAGCTTGAACTTCTCCGTACTCTGTTGCAAATGAAGTCCGTTATGGGAGTGGTGGGGGGGCTTGGAGCCTTCTATTCTATGGCCTGTATCACCCCTAGGCAAAATATCTGAGCCACAGCTCTGGAGCAGGGGATGGAGATGATGCACTTCCCTCTGAGTGGTATAGACCCAGATCTCCTAGGTTCTTCTCTCCTGAATTAGAACCTCGCCCCACCAGCTGGGACCAGCAAATTGGGGCCTTGGTATTCTTGGTGGCACCACACTCAAGGTGTAGATTCCATCACAGGAGTGGGCACCACCTGGAATAAGGAGCCTCCACCTCTCAGCCTCACCTGTCTGGAACTTAGCCTCAGCAACAGATAGCTGGGGACAGGAAGGGAAATAGTGATTTACTGCTTCTCCTCAGAAAGAAAGCCTTACAACTGGGAGCTGGAGGAGAAGGAACTCCATATTCTTGGTTGCACTAGTCTGACTTGTGATCTGTGATTGGAGGGAGGATGTAGGAAAGTGGAATCAAGGTCCAGATACCACTGATTTCTTACTTTACATACTATATTTAGATTTTCTTTAGTAACTACTTCTTCATTTGCTATATGCCTTTATGACCATTTCTGGAGATTTTAAATGATTGGGTTTTTTCTTAATAATTTTTACTAGGCAGTGGGTCCGTGAAGTTCTTCACACTGTCATGCCAGAAGTAAAACTCTTAGCTTTTCAACATACACTTATGTTTCTGTTAGACCTAGTTGCTCACAGTCGCCTTATACTTGAATTTCTGTCTCCTGAATAGACTGTGAGTAACTTAAAGGCAGTAGCCCTGACCTTTATTCCTTGTGGAAAGGTGATTACCGCAGTAGCATTTTCTATACTTTAGCACATAAAAGAATATCAGTTACTTATTATATCAATGTCTTTATATTTTCGGCATTTCCTTTGTGATTTGAGATGTGTGTATCTTCCTTTTCCCTACATTCTAGTACTAGTATGTTCCCAAAGTGTAGTATCTCTGTTATATCTGTTATTGGCTACATACACATAGGAAAGACACGTTTAAACCATTAGAAATTTTAGTCTAAAGCATTATTTTTCTCAGTATAGGACTTTTCTATAACATTCCTTATGGTGTGCATATAGGTGCAATTTTAAGTTATGCTAGTTGTTTGGAAGATGGAGACAGGGTGAAAGTGAGAAAGAGGGAGAAAAGGCAGGCAGAAAAAGTAGTGTGATTGTGCTTTTAAAGATGGGACATGCCTTATTGTTCTTTCAACCTTGACCCTTGACAGGTCTGCCTTAACTACTACTTTTTCCTTTCCTGCTCTTCATGTATTGGGGATGATGATCCTATGGCTTCCCCCCCCCCTTGTTTGGGTAGACAGTGGTCATGTGGCCATATCTGGAACTCCAAACAATCCTGCACCATTCCTCCTAAGTTGACTAGTCTTCATCCTAAAGCTTAAGTGTGACCGTGCCCAGCCTTTGACACACTCTGTATTGACAATTTGGTAGTACTCTTCTTCTGTTGCTCTAGGTCATTTGAGAATATTCTTGACAGTAATCATTTGATTTGTCTCATTTTCTCTTGCTTTGGGGTCTGTAGGCCAGTGTTGACTGCCCTTTGGAATGAGTGTGTGTGTTAACTGTTTTATTCAGTGTTGTTCTCTTTCCCAGGATGCTCCAGGATGAAACGTCATAGAACTCTCAGCAGCAGTGACAGTTCAGATGACAGTGAGTAGAACCGGTCAACAGCTGGTAATCACTGTATCTATACTCCTTGAGGATTCCTTTAACTTGACGCCAAGCTGTCTCATGTGTCCTTCAATGGTTAAAAACTAATGTTTCTAGGAAGAAAGACTTAGAACACTGTTTTTTCTTATTCATTTAAATTTCATTGGAAATAGATAAATTACAGGTGGGAGAATTGGTTTTGTGTGGCATATATAATATTTTTTTTCATTTTTCATTATCTAAACAACAAAAGCCAAATTCTAATAATGATTTAATAGTGCTTTTCTAGAAAGGAAGTGTGAGAGTATAAATTATAGGCCTACAATTCTAATTGTAGCTCAGGTACTAAATTTGACTGGATGAAACTCATTTGTAAAAGGCAACAACCTTATTAAAATAGCATTTGGGGAAGTGCTGAAGAATACACAGCTTACTTGCTCCACAGTTTTAGTTTTTCCAGTTGCTTTTGCAGACACTGCCTCTCCAGCTGTAACATGAATCATATTATTCCAAAACATTGGTGTATGATTACACCAAATCAATCTCTATAGCATTATCATTGTTGAAGCTTTTGCACGCTGCTAAGTCACCTATAAATTCCATTAAACTCCACAGTGAGCCTTCCTTGGGTTCAATTTAACTATTTTCTTCAGTGGTAGGAGATTACTGTCCTATTGTCCATCATATCTTTCATATTCTCTTGGGTGACATTTAGTTATATTAGCAGATAAGCCTCAATATTTTTTCTAATTATCTTTTGCAGGTCCTTCTACTTCCTTTACTTCTGGCTCAATGTATAGGAGCAAGTGTAAGTCAAAAATTTCAAGTGAACACAAGAAACCTGCTGAGGTGAGATCAAATATTCAATTTTTTTATTTAAAAAATAGACCGCTGCCTTCTGCCTGTTTATCTAATAATACCCCAATCTTGGAGCCATGAAGTATAAACTATGTGCCAATGGATAGATAGGCTTGATTCATGATTACCTTTTCTTTTTCTTTCAAGAAAGATTTCATTTTCCTTTCATTTTGAGAAAATAATCATCCACTATGATTTCATTTTGGTGATGTCACTTAAGTGCTTGGTTTTACCACAGAAAGCCTTTCTGCCTTTCTAAGCCAAGAGGTCAAAGGGAGCCAGACTTGAGGAATTGGGAAGTACCCAAAAATTTGACCGATGATTGGAAAGAACTAAGTTAGCAAATGGGAAACAATGCAGAAAAGGATAGATGAAGTGTCGTGGATAGAGAAGGGAAGGACTAGGTTAAGATCTAGGATGTGGACTGTGCTGGGATTTCACACCCTTCAGAGCACTGCCAAGCCTGGAAGAGTAAATCATTCCTTGTGAGGCTGGTCGTCTTCTACCCCAAGTGTAGCAAAGTACCAGCTTTGTGCTTAGACTTGGTAATGATTTTGTGAGTCCTGCAGACTTTCCTCTTATAATTAAATGATAAGAAACTGAGCATGTGCATTTTCACTTCTTTGAGTAGACTTCCTTGGCTGCAAGGGGAAAAAGATGATATATTACCTAATCATTGCTGCATCACAAATTATCACGAAATTAGTGACTTAAAGTAGCATACATTTATTTTCTGTTTTTCTGTGGGTCAGGAATGTGGGCACAATGCAAATAGATTCTCTGTTCAGAGTCTTTCAGACATTTAAGAACATTAATAACTGCAGTCATTGTGTTGGCTGGGCTGTGTTCTCATCTGGAGGTTTTTCTAGGGAAGAATTTGCTTCCGAACTCATTCAAATAGAATTCACCTCCTTAAAGCCAAGGAGCTTAGGTTTCTGTTTTCTTGCTGACTTTTGACAGAGAACCACCTTCCTTGTCTCCTAGTGTCTGCATATAGTTCCTCGCCTGTGGCTTCTCCATAAATTGTTCCAAAACACGGTTACTCACTTTTTCAAAGCCAGCAAGAAGAATGACTGTGTTTTGTTCCAGTCTGTTTAGAATGAGTCTAACAACATAACATAACATAACATAACATAACATAACATAACATAACATAACATAGTCAGTGGGAATGACACCCCATCATATTTGCCCTATAATATAACCTCATCAAGGAAGTGCATTCCCATTATGTTTGCCATATTCTGTTGGTTAGAAACAAGTCATGGGTTCTACCTACCATCATGTCAGGGGATGTTGCTTTAGGTTGTCGTCAGAAAAGCAAGCATTTCTCTTTCCCTTTCTCAGAGGTCATTCTCATTTTCTTCTTTTGCCAGGGATCTTTCTGGACACAATAGAATATAAGAGTGTGTCTGCACATGTCTACATTGTACAGAAAAACTTAGGGAATCAAATGCAAATAAACGGGAGCAGAATAAATTTCCCATCTTTCCAAAGAAGGCTTTGACTATAGAATGGTGGGAAAGTGACCTTGTTGCCTTCCCATTTAGTGCAACTGGTCATAGAACATAAAGTCAAGGGTAGCAATCTTTTTTTTTTTTTTTTTTTTTTTTTTTTTTTTTTTTGCTAGGGATACCTGAGCTGCTAGAGGAAAATTTTTGTTTATATTCACATCATGTTATAAAAGAGAAAACCTTGTATTATAGAACAAAACTAAAAAAGATTGATTTCATGTTTTGCTTTGCTGGCTTATTTCATCTGCGTGAAATAATTTGTTACATCGTCTTTTTTTTTTGGTCACTCTCATGATATATATATATATAGTTATTTATGTCTTTTACATTTTGTATTCCCCTTGGGTAGCCCACCACCAATTCACCTGTGATCCATCTCCGTGGTCCCTTGTGTTCTTTTCTATTCCATTTTGTGCCCTTATCCTCCCCTCCCCCCTCCCCCCCCCACCCCGCTGAGTGTCTCTCTCCTATTTGGTTTCCCTATAGTCCTGTTATAAGTGAAACTATTCGATATTTTTCTTTTTCTTCTTTTTCTT
>PVIJ01002703.1:141668-153088 GCA_004024925.1 Scalopus aquaticus | reverse complement strand
GGGGGGGAGGAGGGAGGCAGAGGGAGGGAAAGAAAAGGGCACAAAATGGAATAGAAAAGAACACAAGGGACCATGGAGATGGATCACGGGTGAATTGGTGGTGGGCTACCCAAGGGCAATACAAAATGTAAAAGACATAAATAACAATAAAAATATATATTTTAAAAAAATGTCACCTCTGCCAATTCGCTTGTGATACAGGCTGTTGACAAGTAAGGGGACTGGAGAACATTGCCACACTTGTTCTATTTTATATCATCTTGACAACTTAAAGCCTCCCCAAACAGCACAATCTTTTCAGAATTCTCAGTTACTTGTTGATTTGATAGGGATATGTTTTAGAGGATTAAGGACTCTTATCTTGCCCTCTCCTCTTCTTAATCACTGATCTTGATTCTGACATTCAAGCTTTATTTTTTTCAAGAAATTCAAAGGATGAATTACTTCCATTTAGAAAATCAAGAGGAGCAGATCCTGAAATAACAGAGGAGGACCAAGCAGTACTTTCTTGAAAAACTTTTGGGGAATTATTGCCACTAATTTTTTGTGTTTCTCTCCTGAATGATTCTGTGTGTAAAGGGCTGTATCCTTCCTGTTCAAAATAATCCAAAACAGAAGCGAGTAAATTTCACATTTACTGGAAATCTCAGCCCATAATCACTGAGCTGCAAATCAAGAGACTACATTTATATCAATATGGGTATGAATTTTTAACAAATTCCATGTGTAATGAGTATAGACAGCCATGTACTCATTGATGAAGGCCAGAAGATTGGACATTTTATTTTCCTTTAAAAAAAAAAAAAACTTTAGTAGCCATTGTTTTCTCATTCAGATAGCTACATAATAAAGAAACTTTTAATATTTTAATAGTATTGATTACATATCTCATTTCATGCAGACAAAAGGAGAAATTGGTGCCTACATCCTAGATATTTTAAAAGAATAGGCCATCTCAAAGATAGAAAGATCAAAGGGAGCCCCAGACTATAAAGACAAGTGTAAGTGGAGTGTAATGTTTTCAGTGAAAGGAATAAAGGCTTTATACACAGACATGAAGTAAGCAGCCTGTGTTCTTTGGTTTCTTTTTTTGATTTATCTTTAATCCCATTATCTCCTGGAGATTGCAGTAGGACCCATTTGAAACGACCTTCTATTGTAGTTGGAGCCTCCCTGCCTTTGGAGAGTCACACAGGAGCCAGCTCAATGGAGGCTGATGGAGACAGAAATCTGCCTTTCTGTCTCGACTCCTCTCTAAATCAAGTGGGAAGAGTACTTTTTAGACCCTCTAGTATGTAATCAAACCAGTTTACTTAGAAGATGAGATAGAATTGAGAGTAAAAGCCACCTTTCAATTGATCAATCTATCTCCCTAACTAGTTAGAAAATGAGTAAGTTCAAATACTAGCCTTGCCACTCAAGAGCAATGTGATGTGGGAAAATTTTTAGCCATTCTTGTCACTAGTTTTCTCATCTGTAAAATAAGGCAACTATTTAGTGCTTCCCTAATAGGGTTGTTGAGAAGGTTAAATGAGTCAACACATGCAAAATGGGGCCTGACCCCAGGCACACTGGGTGGATGAGCCTTTTGTTGTTAATGTTGTTTTATCACTCCTTTTCTCTTTTTAGCTGAATGAATACTCTGGGTTCTGACCATTTCCTTACTTAGAGAAATGATTAATAATTTCGAACTGTCAATCTATTTGTCTCATTTAAGTCGCTGCTATTTTATATTCATCTTGGAAATAGCTTATGACCAATAGAAATGATGTAGAAACATGAATATAATGTAGACTTATCAAAGCACAGGGCAATCGCTTCCCTGATCTTTGACAGAGCAAATTTAAAATAATTAGTTCATGGTCAGCTTGCAAGTTTTGTCTTTTTCCCAAGCCTTCATTCAGTTTTTCTATATTCTGCATATAAGTGAAACCATCCCATATTTATCTTTCTCTTTACTTATTTCACTGAGCATAATCCCTTTCAACTCCACCCATATTGCCACAAATGACATGAGTTTATCTTTTATGATCACTGACCATAGATCTGAGGCATACAGCGGGGGAGGGGGCAAAGGGAGAGAGAAGGGTCCAAATGGGAGGGAAGAGCTTCCGAGACCAGGGAGATGCATCACAGGTGCTGTGGTGATGAGAGAACTATGGGGATTGCACCTTAGGGGAGAAATCAAATACTGTCTAAAAATTAACAATGTAAGAAAATTAATGAACTAATTAATTAATTATAAATTAATTAAAAATAAAATAAAATAAATTTAAAATAAGTAATTTTGCAGATTAGCTAATTTGAAAAAAATTATTATATGAGTTCTTATTCCATGAATGTTATTTTTATTATTTTTGATTATGTTATTGTTTTGTTATAGTTTACCTCAAATACACAAAGATTTTTTGTAAGGGTATACCTGTAATCTTGGTCTGTATAAGGCTTATTATTTGTTATTTCAGCCTCATCTCCTATCTCCTTTGCTTCCATCTCCTATTAAGGACATTGCTAGTCATCCCCAGTCACTCTTAAATTCAGCTGGTCTGCTGTCTCTCTGCCCTTCCATTGGTCTGATTTTTAACACAAGGAACTAACTCTCCATGAAATAAATATCCAAGATCCTTACCAGTCTCCAGGTAAGTTGGGTCAGTGGGAGGCACTGATGAGAGAATGGAAGGAGAGGGGGAAATAACAGGTGATTCTCCTCCTGCTTTTCCATTTTCGGGAAAGAATTCACTATGATTCCAGCTCCTGCTAGGCAAACCTCCTGGTTTTAGTTTCCATCAGGTACCCCTACTTCCACAGGGGCCAGGTGGGGCCAGCATCATGGATGTGAGAACTGAGAGTAGCACAGGACTTTACATGTGTCAGGGCCCCCACATTGGATTTGTTGTCACCATCTCGAAATTCCAAAATTTTGAACAAAGGACCACACATTTTCATTTTGCACAGAGTCCTGAAAACCATGTAATAAGTTTTTGTACTAGCATCACCAGGGGCACCCCCTTCACATACCACATATGTATATGTTCTGTGACTCTGAGCAAATCACATTGCAAATGTTCCATTTATGTTCATGCCTTATATAGCTTAATTTTAATTTTTTTGATATATTAGCTTTCACGTAATGGGCAAGGGTTCTAATCTCTACGTCTAATATATGTTGATTTATTTATGATTTTATTGTTACCTTTATATATTCAAATTTGTGAGAACTTCTTTTGTCTTATTCTTTCAATAAATCTTACACTCCCCTCAACTCTCTTTTTACATTTATTGTCTAAAATTATACTTTGTCTAAATTAAAATTGTCATTATGATGGACCTGTATATGGTTTATACAGTCATATCTTTTATCTTTTTACCTCATAGACTAACTCTTTTACACTTATAATTATTGTTACACTAGAACTTCTTCCTTTGTGTATCAGTTTATATGTGTGTGTGTGTATATATGTACATACACATACGCACAAATATGTTTGTTATTTTTTGTTATATGTTTATAGTTATTCTATGTTCTTCTTTCCTACCTAACAAGTCAAATTTTCTTCTTCCTCTGTTATAAAAGTATGTTCCTTTGGTTTTCACTCTTGAGGACTCATACACATAACCATATATATGTACATTTGTATGTATGTATATATGTCTGTGTGAACAAATATATGTGCATGTATATAAGTATATATGTACATATATAAAAAGCATATTTCTGTTCTCTCTCTGTTAAAATCACAACTCCACAACTCCACCATCTCTGTTCTTTTCTTAGTTTTTGGACTTTTTTTTTTTCTTAGAGCACTGTAAATTGTTGCTGACTTTTTCAGTGTTATCTCCAATTTTGTTCCTTGTTATCTCCTTGTATATTCCTGAATCCATTTATAATTCTGTTTGAGTATTTCCTCCAGGATTATTTTCAAAGAAAACTTTGCATAGTAAATTTTATGAAGTCTCAGATGCCTGAGAATAATATTTTCCCTCACATCTAAATTATAAGTTTACTGGATGAAAAGATGTTTAAATTTCTCTTCCATCAAAACATAAATATTATTCCATTACCTTCTGGCATGATATGTAGCTGTTGAGAAACATGATTTTAATCGGATACTTGCACTGCTGTAGGCTAACAGCATCTTTCTCTCTGGACATTTTTAGAATGTTCTCTGTATTGGATGATCGCAAATACTATAATAATATGTATAAGTGTAGGCTTTTTCTGTTTAATATTTTATTTTATTTTATTAAAGATTTATTTATTTTTGCATACAAGCTGGGGTATAGGCCAGAGGCATGGAGCGGCGAGAGGGTTCACCAGAGAAGAGTAGGGAGCAGAACAGGCAGATGGACAGAAATATACTGCTAAGGGGAGCAGCAGGCGAGACAGGATAGGTCTGCTGTGCCATGTGGGAATCTCCCCGGCCAGGCGTCGAACTCATGTCCCTGCTGCCGTCAGCTCCACAACACAGTACTTAACCGCTGCGCCACCAGGGAGGCCCCTCTGTTTAATATTTTATATGAATTTTTCACCTTTTAAATTGAAATTTTTTTTTATTTTTGACTCCTTCCTATTAATTTTTTTCTCTTTCTGGTGGGCAGTGACACCTTTATACTTCTTATCACTAGACTTAGCCCTTATTTTATCATTCTTTCAATCATTTGTATGCTGTCTGTAAAATGTCATTTAATCTAATCCTCATTACTAAGTTTTGCTTCATTCTAATTTTAATTTCTTTATTTCATATTTTATACCATTCATATTAGTATCTTTATTTGATTCTTCTTCGTACAATATAAGTATCTGTTAGCACTCTGTCCCTTATTTGTAAGAATATACATTCTATGCTTGGATTAAGTTCAAAATTTGTGTAATTAGTTATTATTTTCTTTTCCTCACATGTTTATTAGATCTTGAACTCCCAAATGCCTTTTCATTTTTCCCTTTGACTTTTTTATTCTTGGGTGTCAGCTATCTTGGCTTTGTTGTAAACCTGGAAATACAGTGAAAGTCACATTCCTATAATATGCCTGTCCAGGTGAGATTAAAAGTCTTTGGGATAAGACTTGAGGACCAAGAACTTCTGTTGTTTCCACTGAGTTTCAGTCAACTGACCTTGTCCATCAAAGGACAGTTGTATCTGTACTATTTTCCAAGTACCCTTCGTCATCTTGGAATTATTTGTCTTCTGAGTGTGGGCTATGGGGAAAGAAGGCCCACTCAGAGCAGTCTGCCTTGTTCTCCCACCAGCTGGATTCCATTAGTTTATGCTGCTCCCTCCTCCTTGTGTTGAGATGATGTTAATATTTTACTACCACTGTAGTAAATGCAAGGTTACAGAAATTCAAGGATAACCCAGCCTGCATAGAGAAAAGTGGCAAACACATGCGGCCTAATCTTTCAATTGGCTTTTAACCTTTCTTCCCCTTGGGTCCCCGTTGTCTTCCCATGTAAGGACCTGACTAACTTCCAGGTCTTCAAGGTCTTTCACAGCTTTGTTTTGTATTCTAGATTCATAAACCGTGGAACTTTTGTAGTAATTCAAGGTTAGATTCATCAGCAGCTTAAATGAAGCCATGTTCTTACCTCCTATTTTATTTAAAAAGGCAAAAATTGTGTCTCTGGCATATATTGATAATACTTGGTGAAGTACCATATTTATGGTCTATATTAATGAAGACTAGAGACCCAAAACTGAGGTAATGCTGGTTTGTCTTTATATGAGGCTCAGATTTATCTCTAAAGTTGAGCTATTCTATGGTAGCATTCAGTGTTTCCTTTCTCTTCCTTTTTTATATTCTGAGTGTTTTATAATTTGGAAGCTATTCAGGTGAAACTTCAAAGCAATGTTGAATTGTTTTTTTGTAATTTATTGATAATAGCTCAATGATTGTGCCTGGTAGCAGAACAGAGTATACTAAGATACTCTGACATTCTAAAAATAACTAATATTTGCTTAGCATTTTGCAAAGCATTATCTTAGTGACTGCTAAAACAAAACTGTAAAACAAGCTTTATTATAATTCCAATTTTATGGATGAGGAAACCAGGGTTAAGAAAGGCTCCTTGACTTTTTCAAAACCACTCAGCCAAGAATGAAAGTCAGGTAAATAGCATAAAGAAAATCAAAGAACCTGGGATGCCCAAAATGCAGACATATGCAGGCACAAATACAAAGTACACCAGCAGTAAGCCACATTAGCAGAAGAGAGCAAATGCCAGGAATAGGTACTACTTAAGGGAGCAAAACCAGAAAGAACTATGTTGGTCTGGCTGTTAGAATTTAACCCAGTTATACCTTTGTTAAATATAAGAAAAAGAGCTAGAATATTTAAGACAAAGAACAAATCATTTCAAGTATTATTAGTCATGTGGAAGCAGGGGTAGAAAGGATAGGTCAACTCCAGTGTTTTCCCCACAACTTTCCAGAGAGGAATAGTTTTGGTTAATGTACTTAGTTAACAACTATGTCAAGATATGTAATCATACCATGTAACTCCAGTAAAAATGGTCCACATTGAAAAAAATGGAAACAAGAAATGCTGGAGAGGATGTGGAGATAAAATAATCTTTTTACACTTCTCGTGGGAATATAAACTAGTCCAGCCACTATGAAAAGTTGTGTGGAAGTTCCTCAGAACACTAAAATTGGGTATCCCATTTTTAGTAGATCCAGCAATTCCACTTGTAGGCATCTACCCAAAGAACACAAAAACACTAATTCCAAAGGACACCTGCACTCTTATGTTTATTGCAGCACTATTTACAATAGCCAAGATATAGAAACAATCCAAATGCCCTGAAATAGATGAATGGATCAAAAAGTTGTGGCATATTTATACAATGGAATATTACTCGGCAATCAACAAAAAGAAACTCATATGGCAACATGGATGGAACTGGAAGGGATTATGCTAGCCAAAATAATTCGGAAGGAAAAAGATAAATACAGGATGGCTCACTTGTATGTGGAATATAGAGAAACCAAACAAAAGGTCAAGAAAAAGTCAAAATTAGCTGACCATAGAACTGAAGCATAAAGCAAAGGAAGGGGGAGAAGGGGGCAAAACAGGAGAGGATTGAACAGAAGGGACTATGGTGATGGTTCACGGTGATATGGTGGCAAGAGAACTACAGGGACTATAACAATGTAAAAAAAATTAATAATTTTTTTTAAATTATGACAAAATAATGGCAATTTTCTTCTCTCCACACTAGCCTGACTTCTGTTTCTCTTTCCTTAACTGTCCCTTACTTTGTATTTCTTCCCTTTTATCTCCCACTTCAGGATTCCAGTGTTTTCTCTTATATTGATACCTTTCATGTTTGCCTCTCTCTTGTCTCTCTCATCATTCTCTACTATTTCTCCCTAATCCAGCTTCTGCATCAGATTTATTATGCAGTCGATATATAAGGATCACCAACTCATAAACCAACTTAGTGACATGCCTAAAAGAAAGGCAACTTCACAGTATTTGGCTACTGATTTAATTTTAATATTTTGTGTTTTTATCCAGTATTTAGATATTTTAAACATTTATTTTCATATGTTATCATATTATCTCAGAGATTCTGGATGAAAGTGACAAAAGTTGGGCTTCATTGCCTTATGCCTGAGTTTAACAAAAATGGTTTATGTTGGTTGTTCTGCGTTTCTTGTAAATATTTAAGATTTAGAAATTGTCCTTCAATCCTTAACTAATAAGTCTTTTGGACTGTATATTCTTTTTTTTTTTTTTAAATTTATACATACAAGCTGGGGTACATACAGGCCAGAGGTGTGGGGCAGCGAGAGGGTTCACCAGAGACAGAGTGGGGAGCAAAACAGGCAGATCAGAAGTACACTGCTGAGGGGAGCAGTGGGCGAGGCAGGAGAGGTCTGCCCCACCATGTGGGATTCTCCCCAGCCAGGCGTCGAACTCGCGTCACCGCTGCCAACAGCTCCACAGCATAGCGCTCAACCGCTGCGCCACACAGGCTTGGGCTGTATATTCTTTTGAGTCAGAGATGGGTATTTTAAATAATAAAAATAAAACTTTTTGTCACCTTTCAAAATAATCAACTTTAAAAATAATTTAATTATGAGTGTAGTAACTCATTATAACAATTGTTTAATTCTTGAGAGAAATTCTACCTGATATTATTTTATAAATACTGTATTTAAAGTTTTAGAATCTATGTTCATAATTTAGAATGATCTATGATTTTCCTTTCTGTGCACTGCATGTTTATACATGTTTCAGGTTTGTTTTCATTTATCATTTTCAATTTTTTGAAAATTCCTTAACTTTGGTTCTAATATTGATACTATCTCTTCTTGCATACTGTCAAGAACTGGCATTCATTTTAGAGGTAAATGCATTAGTTGATTTTTTTGTCCTATGACTATTAGTTTACTTAGGTTTTTAAATTATCCTTGCATGTTTACATATACTTGCTAATGTATAATGTCCCCAAAATATTAATTTTATTGAAATTAAGGAGCATAAGTTCGCCTACAAGTTTCTCTTCTATTTGTAGTTATCTTTATTTATATAGCTTCTGTATTCATATTTATGATTTTTTTAAATTTCCAATTTTGTAGTTTGTTTTACTCTTCAGAATTTTTCTTGGTTAGATTTCCTGAAGGTTTGTCTTTCTACAAAGCGAGTTTGTTTGTTAATCAAGTTTGCATTTTATTCTGTTATATTGCTTCCTATTTTTATAATTATTATTTTCTTTATATGTTTTAATTTATTTTGCTGATTCTAACATCTAAATTGAAAACTTTGTTTTCTATACTAACATTTAAGGTCATACATTTTCACTGAGAACCATATTGGGTTCTGCCAGGTGTAACTATGTAGTGATCTCGTTACCATTCATTTTATATTTCTTTCTAATTTTCATTTCATTTCTTCTTTAACCCAAGAGAAACTTAGTTGCATGTCTTTTGTTTTCATACACATAAATCAAGGCGAGGAAGTTATTAACTTTTACTGCAATTTCCAATTGTCCTTTTAATATTCAGAAAAATATCCTATATATTTTCTGCTTGGTTGAATTTCATTAATGTCCAATACATGATCTGATTTAATGACTGGTCTAGGTTTTTTCAAATAAAAATTCAGTTTTTTACTTACACAATTATGTTTATCTATGACCATAAGGCGATTAACTTGTTTTATTAAAAGCCCTTCTACAAATTCTTTTAAAATAAGTTTTCTCTTGGTTTCAAAGGGAGGTGACTTAAAAAGCTCTCATTAATAATGGATTCGTCAGTTAATTTTTGTAAGTCTAAAAAAATTAATGTATTTCAAAAATATGTTTTTTAAGATTTATTTCTTTATGCATACAAGAGCTGGGGTGTAGGCCAGAGATGTGGGAGGTGAGAAGATTCACCAGAGAGAGAGTGGGAGCAGAACAGGCAGGTTGACTGAAATACACTGCTGAGGGGAGCAGTGGGCGAGGCAGGAGAGGTCTGTGGGAAGCTCCCTGGCCAGCGTTAGAATGCCTGTTGCAGTGGCTGCAGATAGCTTCATAGTGCTGAGACTTAGCCCTTTGTGCCGCCAGGGAAGCCCTCAACAATACTTTTTAGGCCCAGAAAGAAATCATTACGATGTATCTTGATAAATTAAACCTTTAATGAACATTAAATAATATCTGACAATTATTGAATTTCCTAAGCAGTGGTATAGGGCCCAAAGAAACAGAGTTTTCTTAGTTTCTCAGACTGTTTTTCACCATGACATTCCAGCCCAGGTGGCCTAGTAGATAACATGTAGCATTGAGATGTAGTCTGCATGTGAGGAAAACAGTAAATAATGATGTGGTTTTGATGTTTGGTTCTCATGCGTGAACATACTTCTGTACAGCAGGCCTAAACTTGATCCTCTGCCAGCTTTGTCTATAAATTGTATAAAAGTTAATAGGGCTCCTGGGAGGGAGGAGAGGCTCTCTGGCTTCTCCTGGCCCCTCACTGGCCACTCATGGGGCACAGGGCCACTGCTGCCTTGGAGCCCAGTATGGCTGCTACTGCTGGACTCGGCCGCTATTGCTACCTGTGTGTCTCCTGCCAACTCATAGCAAAGACTTGTTCCTGCTCCCCACACATGGGCTTCTTGACCTGCTTTCTCATCTGCCGCCATCAAGAACCTGGCAAGCTTGTAGCTGAGGCCCCACAAGCAGGCAGGACTTTGTAACTCTCTTAGGTCAATAGTATTATTGTCCCTATTAACCTCTAATTTTACAAAGGGGATACCTGATATAAAGAATGAACCCACAAAATGACTTTCAGCTAGTAAGCAAAGGAGCTGCCTTGAACCCAAATCCACATAAATAAACTCCAGAGACATGTTTATTGCTATGTGACAACATTTATTTAACTTAATTGTGAAGTTCACTTATAATAGTGCCTGTGGATAATACTTCCACATTAAAATTTCAAATTTTTGAGGTCCATCAAGATGTTGGCAGAGTGAAGCTGCCAGACTCGCCTCCCCAACATGCTCATAACTAAATTGCAACAGAGCAAAGCCAACAATCCCTGAAAGGCAAATGGATGACTACAACATACATCAGGAGCAATGTCCAGTGGAAGAGGGTAAGAAAAATGTTAATTGAACTGTCTCTGCAGCAATACTGAGGCAGCACAACTCATGAGAGGGAGCAGGGTTAAGTACAGAGTCCCCTACATTGTTGACTCAGGTGCACAGATCCACACAGCAGATTTGGTGACCCAAGACTGCAGTGGATGAGGGATGAATAGAGTTGGCATCCAGGACAGAGGCTGTGCTAGTAGAGAACTATAGGACCAGGTGCAGTGAGCTGATTGCTGTCTTGAGCCAGAGTCTCCTGAGAGAACAGCTGAAGTCCAAACTGGAGGAGAAAGCCAGGCTGGATGACCTGTGTCTCACCTTAAAGGGGGCTATTTCTTGAACCTGAGGCTGAGATATTTGAAACATCTGTCTTATTTTGAAACATCTTCACCCAGGGTAAAAATCAAGATAACTAAATACTTTCACTGACCGGAGTTCAAACACCTGGATCTTAACAACAGGAGCAAGATTTTCTATATCAGAAAAGCAAAGACATCAACTCTCAGTTTGAGATACTATCTCAACTGCCATCTGAACACAGTACTGGATCACTTAGTGCTCAGACATAGCCCACGTGTTGGTCTGGAGGAGAGGATCATAGTGGAGCTCTGCCATTCAACTCTGGTACCTTGGAATTTGAATCCTTAGCGCTCACTGGAGGTATCCTTTCAGTGTCATATCCCCAGTGTCCTTCTTCCTATTGCCCATGTCTGTACCAGTTCTCTGGCTACCCAAACAGGTGCAAAGGCAGCAGCCTGTAAGTTTATTGTAAACCATAAAAGCTAAAAAAGAAGTGACAGAGTACATATGAGATGCTAGAGAAAAAAAAAAAAAAAAAAAAAAAA